>WYDF02276226.1:1592-17572 GCA_009867245.2 Adranes taylori | reverse complement strand
AAAAGGTGAAATCATTAGATGAAAAAGTGTGAAGGAATAGAATGGAATGAAAATAATAAGATGCTAGCGAATAACTGGACAATATGTGTGAAACAGGAAGGAAAGGGGCTGGAGGTAATGAAAAGAATAAAGAAGGAAATAATAAAGAGAATGGACATGAAGGAATGAGGATAGAGTGGAGAATATGATAAAGGAAGAAGTAATTCAGAAAGTAGAAAGTATACGAATAAGAAGTAGGTTCTAGGGCAAGGGGTGGAATGGGGAGAAAGAGCGAGTAAGGGAAAGATAGAAAATTGAAGGAAAGTTATTGAGATAATATTAGTCTTCCAGTCGTCCATGAAAAGTTGGATAAGAGAATTGTGGGTTAAAAATATGGGGTTCGGGTTAAGAATGCTACATTTTTTAATATTTTTAATCTAAAATTATTGAAACAGAATCTTACTTTCTCATTTCAAATAGAGCACGCTATTTATTATTGTGCTTTATAAAACTAGAGAAAATATTATTTAGACTTTGCACACATGATTTACTCATAGGGTTACCGACTTATGGCCATTTGAATATCAAATAGCATGTGTGCAATATAAGTGGAACTATATAATAACATTCGTTTATTTATATATTTTTATAACTGGAGAATAGAGTAGTAGTTCGAGGGAATCAGTCGCTAAGGTTAGACAATTTTACATACGGATATTTTTATATCTTGAATCGTTTCAAAAATGAGCAAATTTGGAAGTCAATTATAATATCTGCATAGCATAATAACCAAAGAAATTATGATCCGGTTCGTTCATATATTTTACTGCCCAATACTTGAGTAAAGACAGTTTAGGGTTGAGCAAATAATATCGAGTTAAGGAAGTGTAATAATAATAAATTAAATTAGAATATATTCGAAAAACTCCACTTGAATAGATTCACAAGATGTTGAATTAAAGTGAAGTATAAATTGAAATATTAATGTAAATTATTAATGTAATTTATTTCTTTACTTATAATAGAATCTAAATAGTTAGAACCAGTTATTAAAAAAAATTAAAAAAAAAGCATTCAGAAAAATTTCCAACAAAAAAATCCGAAAAAAAATATTCAAAAATTAACATTTTTTTTAAATTCCAAACATATTACTTTTGAAGCACATTGGGAATTAAGTTTTGAAAGGGGATGATCGTTATACCTGAAACTTGTTGGTCAAAATGTCGAAATTTAACATATAGAATTTCCATTGAAAGAATGATCAATATTGTTTAATTTTGCTCCATTTCTGGAACAACAAATTTTGAATTATAATTACCTTCGACAACTAGTTGTGTAGCTGAAACAATTGTGGCCACTTCATTGGAAGCAACACATTGATAAAAACCGAAATCTGATCGTCTGAGCGATTCAATTGTTATATTGCCACTAGTGACACGAACCCGATTTTTTTGTAATGGTGTACCTGAAATTGTAACATTACGTGAAAAAAAATATATAATATATCGATTGCGATTTACCTATTGCGATAAATCGCTAATATCGATTACGAGATTATATCGATTGTAAATTATACCTAATATCGATATCGATTGTTAACTATAAATCGCTAATATCGATTGCGATATTATATCTATTGCTAGTACCATCCAAATAATAGCGATATCGATTTATCAATTGCGAACTAACCGATTGATATCAATTTCAATTTATTTCTAATGTAATATATAATATTGATTCCGATTCCGATTAATAACATCGGTTGCAAATACATCGGTTGCGTGTAATATTGCTTATATTTGATTGTGATTTATTGGTCACAATTGAAAAATAATATCGATTGCGATTATTTTAATATACTAATATCAATATCGATTGCTAAATCGATTGCGATTCTAATATCTATTGCGATATTGATTGCGTTTATAGATCGATTGCTCTTACATCGATTGCGATTTATTTACACGCAATGAATGAGTATATAACTTTTTTATGTAGCTTCCTGTTCGATTGAAAAAAATAATATCGATAATACCGTCTGCGACTAAAGTATAACTAATATCGATATCGAACTAACATCAATTGATACCGATTGCGATTTATTTCCAATACAATATCGATTTCGAATACGATTAGTAATATCAATTGGGATTACTAATATCGATTGCGATTTATTTATCGCACTCAATAAATAATATCAATTGCGATTAATTTATTGCGAATATTTTAATAAACTAGATTGTGATTATCGATTGATATAATATTAACTGCATTTTATTTACATGCTATGAAAGAGTAAATATTTTTTCTAGGAAACAAATAGCAGTAGGTATCAAGATTAAAATTATTTTTAAACTAAATGGCACAAACTTTCTGATAGACTTAACATCTCTGCTTTACTATTGTATATGTGGTTTTTATGTACATTCCACTTTTCTAATTTAATATATAAAATTGATTCCAATTACGATTAATAATATCAATTCCGATTAATATTATAGACTGCCAGTAATACCGATTGGTAATATTCGATTACGATTTATTATTGCAATTGATAACTAATATTGAATGCGATTATTTTAATAAACTAATATCAATACCGATTGCGATTTGCAAATGTCGATTGCTCAATCGATTGCGATTCTAATATCTACTGCGATATTGATTGTGTTTATCGATCGATTGCTCTTATATCGATTGCGATTCATTTACACGAGATGAATCAGTAAATATTTTTTAGGCAACAAATTGCAATGGGTTTTAAGAATAAAATTCTCTTTAAACTAGATTTACCATCACTTCTTTGCCAATGTATATTCGGCTTTTGTGTACTTTCCGCTTCATGTGCATTGAAATACATCTCAACAGTTTTGCCCACCTTCTGTTGATATGTAGCTTCCAGTTCGATTGCAAAGACTAATATAATAAACTAATATCAATATCGATTGCGATTTGCGAATGTCGATTGCTAAATCGATTGATATCTATTGCGATATTGATTGTCTTTATCGATCGATTGCTCTTATATCGATTGCAATTCATTTACACGAGATGAATGAGTAAATATTTTTTTAGGCAACAAATGGCAATGGTATTTAGAATAAAGTTCTTTTTAAATTAGATTTATCATCACTTCTTTGCCAATATAAATTCGGTTATTGTGTACCTTCCGCTTCCTCTGCATCGCAATACATCTCAACCGTTTTTCCCAGCTACCGCTGATATGTAGCTTTCGGTTCGATTGTAAAGGTTAATATCGATAATATTGATTTCGACTAAAGTCTAACTAATATCTATATCGAACTGGCATGAATTGATACCGATTGCGATTTATTTCTAATTCAATATTGATTCCGAATACGATTTGTAATATCAATTGCGATTACTAATATCGATTGCGATTTATTTATCGCACTCAATAAATAATATCAATTGCGATTTATTTATTGCGAATATTTTAGCAAACTAATATCGTTTGCGATTTGCGAATATCGATTGCTAAATCGATTACGAACATATTGCGATTATCGATTGATATAATATCAACTGCATTTTATTTACACGCTATGAAAGAGTAAATAACTTTTTTTAGGAAACAAATAGCAACAGGTATCAAGATTAAATTTTTTTAAACTAAATGGCACAAAGTTTCTAATAGACTTAACATCTCTGCTTTGCGATTGTGTAATCGGTTTTCGTGTACATTCCGCTCTTCTAATAAAATATATAATATTGATTCTAATTAGGATTTATAATATCGATTCCGATTTATTATTGCAATTGATAAATAATATCGAATGCAATTATTTTAATAAACTAAATGAATATCGATTGCGATTTGCGAATGTCGATTGCTAAATCGATTGCGATTCTAATATCTGTTGCGATATTGGTTGTGTATATCGAATGATTGCGCTTATATCGATTGAGATTCATTTACTTTGCGATGAATGAGTAAATATTTTTTTAGGCAACAAATGGCAATGGGTATTAGGAATAAAATTCTTTTTAAACTAGATTTACCATCACTTCTTTGCCAATGTATATTCGGTTTTTGTGTATCTTCTGCTTCCTCTGCATCGCAATACATCTCAACCGTTTTTCCCACCTTCCGCTGATATGTAGCTTCCGGTTCAGTTGTAAAGACTAATATCGATAATACTGATTGCAACTAAAGTCTAACTAATACCGATATCGAACTAACATCAATTGATACCGATTGCGTTTTATTTCTAATTCAAAATTGATTCCGAATACGATTAGTAATATCAATTGCGATTACGATTTATTTATCGCACTCAATAAATAATATCAATTGCGATTTATTTGTTGCTATTATTTTAATCAACTAATGTCGTTTGCGATTTGCGAATATAGATTACTAAATCGATTACATAAATTGCGATTATCGATTTATACAATATCAACTTCATTTTATTTACACGCTATGAAAGAATAAATATTTTTTTTAGGAAACAAATAGCAATAGGTATCAAGATTAAAATTATTTTTAAACTAAATGGCACAAAGTTTCTAATAGACTTAACATCGCTGCTTTGGTATTGTGTATTCGGTTTTCGTGTACATTCCGCTCTTCTAATATAATATATAATATTGATTCCAATTACGATTAATAATATCGATTACGATTACTAATATAGACTGCCAGTAATACCGATTGCTAATAGTTGATTACGATTTATTATTGCAATTGATAAATAATATCGAATGCGATTAATTTAATAAACTAAGATCAATATCGATTGCGATTTGCGAATGTCGATTGGTAAATCGATTGCGATTCTAAAATCTATTGCGATATTGATTGCGTTTATAGATCCATTGTTCTTACATCGATTGCGATTTATTTACACGCAATGAATGAGTATATAACGTTTTTTGCAATAAATAGCAATAGGTATTAAGAATAAAATTGTTTTTAAACTAGATTTACCATCACTTTTTGCCACGGTATATTCGGTTTTTGTGTACCTTCCGCTTCCTCTGCATCGCAATACATCTCAACCGTTTTTCCCACCTTCCGCTGATATGTAGCTTCCGGTTAGATTGTAAAGACTAACATCGATAATATTGATTGCTACTAAAGTCTAACTAATATCGATATAGAACTAACATCAATTGATACCGGTTGCGATATTGCGGAATCGATATTGCATTTCTAATACAATATCAATTCCGAATACGATTAGTAATATCAATTGCGATTACTAATATCGATTGTGATTTATTTATCGCACTCAATAAATAATACCAAATGCGATTTATTTATTGCGAATATTTTAATAAACTAATATCGTTTGCGATTTTCGAATATGGATTACTAAATCGATTGCGATTATCGATTGATATAAAATCAACTGCAATGTGTTTACACCTTATGAAAGAGTAAATATTTTTTTTTAGGAAACAAATAGCAATGGGTATCAGGATTAACATTGTTTTTAACCTAAATGGCACAAAGTTTCTAATAGATTTCTCTGCTTTGCTATTGTATATTCGATTTTCGTGTACTTTACACTTTTCTAATATAATATCGATTCCAATTACGATTAATAATATCGATTGCGATTACTTTAATAGACTGCAAATAATACCGATTGCTAATACTCGATTACGATTTATTATCGCAATTGATAAATAATATCGATTGCGATTATTTTAATAAACTAATATCAATATCGATTGCGATTTGCGAATATCGATTTATAAGTCGATTGCGATTATAATGTCGATTGAGATATTGATTGCGTTTATCGATAGATTGCTCTTATATCGATTGGGATTCATTTACACGAGATGAATGAGTAAATAAATTTTTTAGACACCAAATAGCAATGGTTATTGTTTCAGCTTCTTGTGCATCGCAATACATCTCAACCAATTTGCCCATCTTCCGCTGATACGTATATTCCCGTTCGATTCTAAAGACTAATATCGATCATATTGATTGAGAGTAATGTCTAACTAATATCGATATCGAACTAACATCAATGGATACAGTTTGCGATTTATTTCTAATACAATATGCATTCAAAATACGATTGGTAAAATCGATTGCGATTACAAATATCGATTGTAATTTATTTATCGCACTCAATAAATAGTATCAATTGCGATTTATTTATTGTGATTATTTTAATAAACTAATATCGTTTGCGATTTATTATTAGTTTGCAATTTGTGAATATCGAATGCTAAATCGTTTGCGGTTCGATTGCGATTATAGATTGATATAATATCGACTTCAATTTATTTACATTTATTTACACGCTATGAAACAGTAAACTATTTTTTTAGGCAACAAATAGCAATGGGTAAGAAAATTAAAATTGTCCGTAAACTAAATTGCACAAAGCTTATAATAGACGTAACATCTATGCTTTGCTACAGTATATTCCATTTTCGTGTACTTTCCCCTTTTCTAATATAATATATAATATTGATTCCGATTAATATATCGATTGCGATTACTAATATCGATGGCAAATAATACCGATTGCTAATACTCTATTACGATTTATTATCGCAATTTATAAATAATATCGATTGAGATTTATTTATTGCCATTATTTTAACAAACGTAGTATCGATTGCGATTTGCGAATATCGATTGCTAAATCGATTGCGATGCTAATATCGACTGCGATTACCGATCGATTACTCTAATATCGACTGCAAATTATTTACACGCGATTAATGAGTAAATAATTTTGTTAAGAAACAAATACAAATGGATGTCAAAAATAAAATTGTTTCAAAACTAAATGGCACAAAGCTTCAAATAGACTTAACATTTCTTCTTTGCTATTGTATATTCGGTGTTTGTATCCCTTCCGCCTTTCTAATATAATATATAATATTTATTCCGATTCCGATTAATATATCGATTGGAATTACTAATATCGATGGCAAATAATACCGATTTCCAATATTCTATGACGATTTATTTATCGCAGTCAATAATTAATATCAAGTGCAATTGTATGGATTGCGATTTATTTATTACAATTATTTTAATAAACTAGTATTAATATCGATTGCTATTTGCGAATATCGATTGCGATTATTGGTCGACTGCTCGAATATCGATTGCGATTTATTTACACGCGATGAATTATATTTAAATAAAATGACACAAAGCCGTTAATAGACTTACCATCTCTTCTTTGCCATTGTATATTCGGTTTTTGTGTACCTTCCGCTTCCTGTGCATCGCAATGCATCTCAACCGTTTCGCCCACCTTCCGCTGATACATAGCCTCGGGTTCGATTGTAAAAACTGGCGGTTTACGTACGAGTACCTCCATAGGTCCTGAGGATCCTTGCGTTCCTTGCGCATTATACGGTGTACACGTATATCTAAAGTGCACAATTTCATAAAATTCTGGCACAATTAATATATATTTCCTACATATACCTTCCCTGGTGATTTTGATTGACTCTTGTAAATAATAATGAACCATTATTCATTATTACGATGTCCTTAATTTGATAGGGTTCAAGGAGACGCTTATCTTTGGTCCATGTAACATATTGTAGCGGTGGATTTGCTTTTATATAACATTGTACGACACCAGCTAACCGAAATGGTAAATACTGAACTGTTGGTGTAAAGGTAACTTTAGCAGGATCTAATAAAGAAAATATTATTCATTATTATTCTAATGGTATTTTATAAGTAGTAGAGTTAGAACCCTCTTCTAAACGTAATATGTGACGTCACACTAATCTGAAACTTTTATATGGGCTTTTCCAGTCGTTGATTTTTTAACGACTTTGAATTCAGGATAGAAAACAATATAAATTAAGTATTATATGACGTTGTCATCAACTGTCTGCCCCAATCATTGTTGTTGTTCTTTTCAAACACAGAAACTATTTATGATAAACCCCAGACATTATAGCGTGACGTCAAAGATTAAGTTTAGTTGAGAAAAAGGTCTCGGTGGGTTGTGCATTGCTTAGAATCGGCTCCGCTGGAACCCAACTACTATTGGAACCCAAGCAGATGAAATAAATCTCCAACTACTGGAACCCAATTATGTTAATTTGTCTTACAAATCAATAATTTGGTTACTTTTCTTTAACGTTTTAGATTACATATGATATTTTGATTACGAATTATATCATGGATTTAGAACTTACATTCGACATTAAGATAAGCTGATGCCGATTGGGGTTCACCAATTCCATTGCTAACTTCACATAGATATTGTCCGGAATCATCGGCACTAACCGGATTCACAACCAATGATCCATCGCGACGAATTGTGACGCGAGTTTCCAATGATGCCACTTCTTTTACCGGTGCGCCTTCACGAAACCACTAATAAAAAATAATTTGAAATTATTTCACTTTAGATATCTTGTTACCTCCAACTGGTTGAAAAGGAAGGAACTTTGGGATACTTCTTTCAAATATTGGTGGTATGAACTTTACTACATACCTTTACAGTAACATTTCCCGGAAGTGCTTTTGCTTCACAATTGAACTGAACTTTTTCTCCTTCCAATTTTGTTTGATTTGTAGGTGGCACCATAATCACAGCCCCGCCAGCTATAATAACACGAGCCGTATGCGAGATTTGGCCTTCGCCGTTACGAGCTATACAAGTATAATCACCAATATCTTCGTGACGAATATTTGAGATGCGTAATTCGGTTCCATCATTAAATATACCTAATAAAAATAAATTACATGAAATCTATTTATGAAAAAAAAAACCATTGTGATATATACCTATTGTAGCTGAAGGTTCAACAGGATTCGCATCCTTATACCATAAAATCTCAGGTGTGGGTGTACCTTCTGCTTGACAATTTAGTATGATAGCGTCGCCCAAATTCACGTAAATCACTTCTTCGGGCGTTACGACGAAACGTGGTGGCGCATGCACATCGAGATGAAACCATGTTCCGTTCTTATGTTGATTCGGTGAACGATTCAAAAATACAACCTTACATTCGTACCATCCCTGATCGGATTCTTTAATGTTCGTTAGATTTAAAGATGCAGCCCCATAGGGGCTATCGGGTGAGACTCTCGATACACGACCTTCGTAACCCTCGCCGCTGTGTGTGGGATAACTTTCGTACCAGATGTAAATTGGGACGTCTTGGCCCTATATAATTTCAACAATCTGATTAAGCAAGCTTTTAAAAATGAAAGCTAATTTATAACAGATACTTGATGTACAAAATCTAATTGGTGTGGAACACTAACTTACCCCTTCTCCTACCTTCTTCTCCCATTGTAATACATAAGGAACCGGATGACCTTCGGGAAATTCCACGTGGCAGTTAAATACAACAGACTCACCCAGTATTGCCGTAATATGTACCGCATCTTGAAAACTTGCGCCTAAAAATCGTATTAAACAGTTATATAGATTAAAACAATAATATCTGCTTAAAACACTTGGAATTGTCATGAAACTATCAACTTATACGTGGTAATTTAGAGGACAGAGTTAATCGACTTCAAACTCGCATTCCGAACAAAATTTTTATCATAGTTACGGATTATGTAGAAACATTTGAATTCAGCATATATTTTGGTATATTTTGGACCGACAATGACATTTATTATGTTACAATAATATCAACATATAGACCGCATAAAATGTAAAAAATTGTATAATGAGAAAAGCTCATATAACTTTTCTCGTATCTGGTATAGTTAAGCTGTTACAATATTATGGAGAATTTTTAAGATGTTATATGAAATATTACCATGTACCAAAAATGTAAAGGGTTAAATTGAATATAATCTGGATGCAAGCATGTTACCTTAGTTTATAAATTATATTCTAATAAGTTAGAGCTGCAATAAATTTTTATTTCATTCTTCGACCTATTATTTCTATAAATACATTCCAAATTGGACAAAAATAGTAAACAATTATTTAAATTCGGAAGAAACCCTTAGGATAAACTAGGAAGGAATAAATTAGGAACAAATAGTTTGTAGCTGCATAAATTAGGAATAAATATAAGATAAATTAAATAAATTAGGAAGGAATAGGATAAATTAGCAATAAATTAGGAAGGAATAAATTAGGAAGGATAAATTAGGATTGAATTAGAAAGGAATAAATTAGTAAGGATAAATTAGGGCAGATTAGGATAAATTAGAAAGGAATAAATACAAAATTTATACAGAATTTATAATATTTTTATTGTATTTTAAACTATAAAGTTCTAATTAAATTAAATCAGTAGAGTCAGTGCAACAATATGGCAACAACATACCATGACCATTTTTGTATATTTATGCAAGAGCTGATTGAAATTTCATTTAAAAGTAATTTTAATTAGTAAACACAAAATTGGTCGATTATGTTTAAAATATTAATAACATTTTATGAAATTAAATTAACTTCTTGAATTTAAATCCCGTTATGTTTTAATACCTCTCGGAAGTCTGAGCAAAAAACCCCTCCTCCCCTCATGTAGTTATCTTTAAATACTATTTATAATTATTAAAGTTAAACCCTTCATGTTGGGCATTGATTTAAAGTGAAGAGCTATCATAATTTATGAAATTATACGCGGTTTTAAAATTTGGTTTAATATAATCAGAAGCTGGCGAACTGATCAGATTCAAGGTGTTTTTTGTTGTATAAGTTTTCTTTTGTTTCAAGTATCGCACCTAATTTCGAAAATAAAGTATAACAAGTTATGCAAAAATTATGTGGCTAATTTATGTGTCAACTGACGTTCAAGTACATTAAAATACATTACTATAGAATTTTCTAAGTTAACACGTATTTTATTAAAAAATATCTCTATCTCAACATAAACATGGCTTCAATTTGACGCGTTCTTTCGTTTTACTAAGTTATCTATTCCTCATTTAAAAAACTTAACATTGCCCATAATCATTATAAAATATTTTAGAAATTTTAAATATTTTTTTATCTAATAATCAAAACAAAATTTCTCTAAAATTCAAATCCATTGTCAAATATTTTAGAAATTTTAAATGAAATTTTTTTATCTAATTTCCTTTCTTTTCTAAATATAGTAATTTAACGATTTGTCCAAAATAATAATGTAAAATATTTTTAAAAAGTACACAACAAAAAAAATTTTTTTATTTAGAAAGTTAAATAATATATATTCCCTTAATTTTTTTTAAATTCTAAAACTGAAAAAATTTTTGAAAAACAGTTTTCTTCTAAAACCTAAAACTTGTTTCTAATTAAAAAAATTCATCTTGAAAATTTTTTTTTTCAATTTTTTGTTCCAAATCATTAAACTGCTTAAAAAAATGTCAAAAAAAATTTGTTAAATTATTTAATCTTTCTAAAATCATATATATTTCCTAAAAACGCAAAATTCTATTTCAAAAAAGCAATTTCAAATATTTTCATAAAAAAATGGATTAATATTTCTTTCAAAAATTAAAATTATTTTTCATAAAAAAAATTTCAAAAAAAATTTTTTAAATTGATAAAGAATCACAAAAATTAAGATAAATAAGAAAACAACTAATTTTTTAAACTATTAATAAAATTATAATACTAAATTTTAACTAAAAAAAATATAATAAGGACTATTCTAGATATTTCTGAAATATAAAATAAATAATTATCTATAAAAAAAATAATAAACTAGTGAAAATATATATTAACATAACATTTCTATTTAACAAAATAAATTTGTTTATAATATAAATTAATTTTTAAAAATAATATTTTACGATATATATATTTTATTATAATTCCATACATATAAAGTAAAATTTCAGTATGATCTTATTCTTAAATAGATAATTCTTTTATATAAAAATTAATTATTTTTATAGTAATTTCTCTTATATAATTATAATTTTATTAAATAAAAAACATTTTAAATTATTAACATAAAATTGCACAGAATTTGATCAAATATACATTTTATTAAAAGTACATAAGATAAAACAATAAAAATTCCATTCTTATTTTGTTCTTCTTTTAGAGGTATTTTTAATAAATTAATTATTTTAAAATAACTTCTCTAATGTTGATTATACTTTTGATGTCAATCAGTAACTGAACAATGACGTCACAGTATACCATGTATCAGCACAAGTTATAACCTGTGTTGTGAATTTGTTGTATGCGACATTCCCTTGCGTGAAGTAGCCTGACTTACATTATCGTCAGTCGAGAAGTTTTAGGTATTGTGCATAAATCAATTAACAATTATTACTGGAATATACGTTTTGGGTGAATGTTATTTTCAATCCTCACTTTTATTTTAGACCCTCCATACATTCTATTTGTAATACCTATCAAGCTCTTTGAAATTCCCACTTAATACAGTCCTTCCCTATTTATCATATCAAATACAAACTTGACATCAACAAACAATAAATATAACTTTTTCCTTCACTAATTTCCTGCTGCATCAAATAGTTTATTGCACAATCTTATACGCTGTCCCTTTTCTTTTAATAAATCCAGTCTACATATTTAATAATACTTTTTCTCTCACTTTCTTCTTCAGCCATTTGTTTATTATCTGAGTAGTCATTCATAATAATCATGCTCCTATAGCTTTCAATCTTCCTTTTTTACCATCTCTTGAATACAGGCCCCATTTCTCCTTTCTTCCATTTTTCCGGAATCCTACTATTATCCAACCGTACTGCATTCATACACCTTGCTAAAACTCTTATACCATTATCATTCAAACATGCCCGTATCTCCATTAGCACCCCATTCGGTCCAGCTGCACTTCCATTTTTATATTGATTATCTCCCAGTTTACATCCTCGTCACAACTGTCATCTTGTTCAACTTCCTCTTCCCCTGTCATCCATTCCTTCCTAACCAGTCTTGCTTCCTAACTCCTAATTCTTCTCTCCACTTTACATCCCATTTACTCTTCACTCTTCTCTATCAGTTCTTGAAACCCCCATTTTCTTTAAATAACACAAACATCCTTTTCATGCTTTAAATTGTAAATTTATTACTCTTCACTTATTCTCCTTTTCTTACATCTGTTACTTTCCTTTCTCTAGTTCTCCATCGCTTCAACATACTCGTCCCACGACTTTGTAGCTTCTCTCACTACTCTTAATACCTCTCCCATCTTCCTCTAAGCGTTCGTTTAGTGGCAGAGTTAGTATAGTACATATTCCAAAAATTATCGTTCAAAAATTGTGTGGAACAATTTGGAGATGTGGAAAGTGTGAGCGAACCTAGCTAGTGCTCAAAAATCGCGCAGAGTTAAAACGTGCTACGACTTTTTGAATCTGGGTGAAGAAAACACCCATTTTTTAGCGTCTATTCTGACCAAGTAGGCCAGAATGAGCAAATCAAAAGTGAAGAACATTCTTTTTGTGTTTTTCGACAACATGGGGCTTGTCCATCACCAGTACATACCGGCGGGTACATCCGTGACCGGAAAATTCTACGGGGAAGTTCTGAATAGACTCAAACGCAGGGTTGAACGCGTCCAGCCCGACATCGCGAACGTTTGGAAACTTCACCATAATAATGCGCCAGCGCACACATTCTATGTTGTGACCAGCTACCTAGCCAATGCCAACGGTTCCCAGCTTCTCTATAGTCTTAACGTGGTTCCCCAGACCTTATCTTTACGCTCTTGAAACGCCCATTAAAGGTGAACATTTCGGGACAGTCGACAACATCAAAGAGGTTGCGCTAAGGGTTTAAAGACATTCCGTCGTGGCGCCTTCAATGTCTGGAAGTCCCGCTGATGGCGATGTTTCGATGCAGGAGGACAGTACTTTGAATCCTTTTAATGATTTGTACCGATCTGATGAATAATTTTTTTTCTCAAGTCATTGACATAACTTTCCGGACAAACTCTGTACATCCTTATTTTCTTAACTTCAAGATTCTCTTTAATCCTTTTTATTAAGCCAATTTGATTCTCCACCCTCTACCAATTTATGTCTTGCAATTTCTTCATGCTTGTGCGGTTTATTCTTCACATCGTTCTCGCCCCTCTAATCCAAATTTCACTGCGATTCTAGTAGATAATGGTCTGACTGAATTCTATACCCAACTATTAAACATTCCAAATACTTTCCAGCTGGTTCATTACAGCATATGCCACAACGGACGTGCCCTCCATGCCCCTTAATTGTAAAGTCTTTATAAGTGCATCCATTTCCTAAAAACCAATAATCCTCTACCATCCACTCTAAAATGCTTTTTCCTTACTGCTCTCTTGATTTCTTAATCTCTACCTCACCTTCCCTACCTTAAATTTATCCATTCTCCCCAAACTTTCATTCCAGTCACCATTATTGTTATTATTTCCATCTAATCTCATTCTCTTTATAAACTCTAAAGCATCCTTCCGCATGCTCCTTTCCACTTCAAACTCTCACCTATTACTTCAGTCTCACTCCAATAATGATCCCGCAACTTGCTTTCCATTTTAGATACACCCTCTTTCCTACTTATGTATTCCTTAACTAAGCCTTAGGCGAAGGCCGTTTTAATTCCTCCCATCCATTCCAATTATATTAAATGACACCAGGGACTTTATTACATCACCGTTCCTAATTCTATTCTTCAACCCAGCAATATTCCAACACAGTTTCGTTTTCCTAATTCATGGAATTATTTTTAAATATTTTAAATTATTTTTAACTAACATAACTTACCTATTCGTGGTAAATTCGAAATATATGCAACCAATAATACGCATAAAGCAATAAAATATTTCCATAGAACGCAGCTATAAAAATTCTTTGTTAAATAGTTAATTCCATTATATGCATTATTTCCGGGCAGACGTTTTGTAGTTCGCAATGGCTTCAGATATATATTTTCTAGTTCTTCAACATTACCAGAAAAATCTCCCATACCGTTCGTCCAGCAAGGACCAAATCTTCCATACTATAGGTCGTAACCGTCTATTAGCGACCCACACCTCAGCTTCTTGAAAAGTCTCAAATAATTTTTATTTTTCCAACTTATATACTTTGTTAGGCTTTTGATTTTGTATATACGATTCTATCTTGTATTTGTTATAGTATTATATAATTGTTCATCCATCTCAGCGCTTTGTTTCAACCTTCATACGTCGATGGAGAAATTGGTATACATTTTTTCGTTCTTAAAACGCCTGAAACAAGAAATATTTTTTTAAAAATTTAAATATCTTCCCGTTTATCATTTTTAGTGTAATTACTTGTGGTATTATTTAGACACAAAGAAATAAAACAAGACATCAACAACAACAACAACATAAAAAACCGAGCGTAGACGGAAACACAAAGGGCCCTATGACAGGGAGTAGTTGTTAATTTATTATGTTAATGTGCAAAGTTAAGTGATTTAAGGGCAAAGGGTTGGTAGAGTTTATGAAGGAATAAACGACCTAAATGTTTCTTTTGTTTTTTATCTTGTGCAATGTCTTTTGCGGATCTTTAGTGTGCGTTTGTTGTATAAGTACAAATGTTTCGTAACATATTGAAATAGAAAACACGGCGAACATGTTTTGTTTGTTGTTTTTTTTTGTTATATGTCGCTATAGAACGTTGATCCAAGAAAATAGAGACCATCATATGGAGTCAATTTACTTATGGCTTTAAAATGGCTAAAAACTGTAAAACTCTTGATCCTGGAGACATATCAATTGAATTAATCAAACACATCCCACAAGAAATAATGAAAATAATATTGTAACTATTTAGTATGTCACAGATGCATGGATTATAGCAGCAAATGTGCCATTAACATCCATTTACTCCAGGTAGTCACAAAATGTGACCCTCTTGCTCCATACAAATTTCCGATAAGTCTTTTTCATTTATTAACACCTATTTACTCAAGGTAGTCATAAAATGTCATCCCGTGGCTCCATATATTACACATCTGGTTCATCGTTTGTTTAAGGTAGTCACAAAATGTGACCCCCTTACTCCATATAAAGTTCCTATAAATCTTTTTCAATTATCAACACCTATGTACTCAAACTAGTCACAAAATGTAACCGCATGGCTTCATATA
>WYDF02276215.1:0-17573 GCA_009867245.2 Adranes taylori | reverse complement strand
ACGTCAGGCAATTGATCGACGGACATGGAAAACAACGGTCCAAAGAATTATCCAAGGGCTGGAAGACCGCCCTGCACATCATAAACATCCTCCATAGAGTCACCACACGTCGGCCACGACGTTGGACGAAGAAGAAGAAGAAGTATTATTATTTTAAAACATTGCAAAAAAAATATCGGTGCTCGTCTAAACTAAAGAATTCTCGATTCATCGCCGGAATAGTTTATAGCAGTTTTTAAAAATAGTTTTAATTTAAAAGTTTTATATTACTCTTCAATTTGAATATGATTTGATTTGAGACAAGTAAAATCTTCTAAAATTCAATATATTAGACAATTTACACGTCTAGACTTGAAAACAAAGTTTTGCACTTTCTCGTCTCGTCTTCCGTATATTAAACGTGTCAGTAAATTAAATGAGTTATGCTGCAGGCTTGTCATCTCGTGTTTAAATCAAACCCGACATTAAATCAGCTGTATTAGACAGACTACATCGCACTGTGAATATGTAAGTCAGACGCGGAATTGTAATAGGTGCAAATTAGTTTAATTGTTGTCTTCAAATTTCTAGCACACTGCCGAAATTAGATTTTAGTATTAGTTTTAGCACATAATGGAGGTATTTAAATTAGGTGACACATGAGTGACAAGCAGTTTTTAGAATAAAACGTACAACTGGAATGCAGAGTTACACTTTTATCTTTCATATACCATATGCGTGTGTAATACGTATAGGTATAGATAGGAAAGTTATAGGATTCATGTTTCGACAATTTTTTATATTTCAGCTTAATACGTATCTTGTATTCACATCAGTGCAAACCGTTTATGCGTAATTCAAGTAGTAGACTCCAAGGTACAATTTAGCACAAAAAAAAAGTTCAAAATAATTTTTTCTTCTTCAAAAATTTGAAAAATAATCGCATTTCTCGATGTCGGTGCGTACGTATGTCTGTACGTGCCAGAATTACTCCTAACCGATTTGCGTGAAATGTGGGACACAGGTACATATAAATGTTCCGCAAAAACGATTTTTTAATTTTTTATATAAATCCAATAAGGCGGAAATTCACACAAAAATCAGTTTTTAAACTAGGAGGCTCAAATTTTGCACATATATAGTGGCTCATATTATGCGTCGAACAAAGAAAAGATGTCTGTCTTGTACAGAACGTCTTGAAAACATTTTTTAATATATCTTAAAAATGTAAAATATAGGACATTCGAATAAACTTTGTTTTATAGCCTACGTAAAGTGCCTTCGGTTTTGTTTCAAACATTTTTTAATCATATATACAGTGTTTTTTTTTTGTAAATTTTGCGGTCCATTTTTTCGAAAAGTTTAGCAGTAATTTTTTTAAAAATTTCTTGTATCGAAAGAACCTTTAATGTTTAAGGCATTAAGCGAGTTAAAAAATGGACGACTTTGTATCTGATTAATTTGACATTGAAAAAAAATTTCTGCTGTAAATATCTCGCTTCCTATGAAATCTGGAAAAATTAGACTTCGGGAGTATATCTATGTCTAACAAGCCTCAATTGTGCCTATACGAACAACTGAATATACTGAACTAATTTACAGCAATTTTTTTCAAAAAACTTTTTGCTAACACCCTGAATATTTTTACTCATTTCGATAGCTCGTCTAACTCTATTTAAAATGATGCCACACATGAAGGGTCTAGCTCGCATCGTTTCAAAGATATGACCCTTAAAAACTTAAAATTTTGCAACTTGTCACCATGGAAACCGACATTCAACAGTCATATACATATAAGACATATTAACAGCTCATACATGCAAAGTTACAGGAAAAAATATTTTATGTTGAAGACCTGTGCTTTTGCAATTGAATAAATGTTGTTGTCAGTGGCGGGTGCACACTATAATCTTGGGAGGTGTTCAAAATGATCATTTTATTCAGAAATTCGGTTTTAAAACTAGAGCGCTGAAATTATGATCGCATATACTATCTTACATGATGCGTCAAAAAAATTAGTGCCATGCCTGAAACTGATGTAGAACGCGACGTTGCCATGTTGAAAATTTTACAATCATTTCGATATATCTCAGAAACTACAAAAGACAGTGTAATTGAATAAACTTTATTGTATAGGATACCAAAAGCTGGTTCAATTTTATTTGAAATCTTTTTTTGGTACATTACAATTTAAAGTATTTACAGGATGTTTGTTGTGTTGTAAAGTTTGCGATCGGTTTACTTGAGACCGACTATTGTACAACATTAAATATCTCTGTTCCTATGAAAGTTAAAAAAAAAATCTTGCGGAACATGCGTAAAACTGAGGGACCTCAGTTTCGGGACGCAAAGCGGACGCGGAATTACTCAAAAACGGCAGTGCGGAAAAACGGCAGCAGGCCGCGCCTGAGCGGACAGCAAAACTGTCTGCGCCGTATTAATGTATTGGGACCAGGAAATTAATGGGTAAGTGAATTCATGGATATTCATGGATTCGCACGCCGGACTGTTTGCGACTGCTTGCGACCGTTTGCGATTGGTTGCGATTGTTTGCGATTGTTTGCGACTGCTTGCGATTGCATTCGATTGCTTGCGATTGTAGGCCATGGCAAAATAGACATCGGAACTGTCCGCGCCATAGGCAAATACTGAGAAAAAGTGAGTAGAGAAAGGGCGTAGGCCGCCGCATAGTGGACAGCAAATATAGGAATCGGGGAGTGATCGGTAGGCGATTTATAGAGTAGGAGATTTATAGGTTAGTTAGACTTACTTTGATTTGTTTACCCTAAACAACTATTATGCTTGCGATTGTAGGCCATGGCAAAACAGACAGCAGAGCTGTCTGCGCCGTAGGCAAATCCTGAGAAAAAGTGAGTGAAGAGCGGCCGTTGGCCGCGGCAAAGCGGATAGCGAACCTGCCCGCGCCGTAGCCAAATATTGGAATCGGGGGTTTCATAGGTAGGCGATTTATAGGGTAGGAGATTTATAGGTTAGTTAACCTCACGATTTCTTTACACTAAACAGCTATTATGCTAATTGAATTTAGTAGACGAGTTATAAGGTGACAGTCAAAATTAAAAGATTTCACTTTTGTTATATGCAAGATAAAACCGAACGTAGGACCTCCAGTATATGAAAGATGAGGTTTGCGATCACATCCAGGGATTTTTAAATGGTTCCTTTTATGTACGATATACGTACGAAAAGTTATGGGATTCATGTTTTGAATTTCACTTAATACGTTTCTTATATACATATTTTTACAAAATGTTTAGACCTTAATAAAAGAGTGGTTAATAATAATCAATTTAACATAAAAAACATTTAAAAATTATTACTACAAATATAAAGCACTCAGTATTTTTAATGTGTATCTGTGTTCTGGATAGTTTTGTGTTTAATTTGAACTCAGGCCTTTTTAAACTAATCATAATTCAATTTGGAATAAATAGTATGTGTAGAACACCGTTAATTGTAAGTGATATTGTCACTTACAACTTTGTGGATAGCTTTGTATTTAATTTGAATAACTCAAGTCCTCTTAAACTAATTATAATTAAATTTGGTACAAATAGTATGCTATTTTTGCTACTAGGTCCCTACAGAATATTAATTTGATAAAATGGCGGAAATTCATCATTTTAATTATTACAAAAATTTGTAATTTAAGATAGACTGTTAAAGTTTTATGTCCGCTGAATTTCAATTATTAGATTGATAGATTTAATATAACATTCCTACATTTATTCCCCTGGAACTGTTGCAAACATAGAATTTTCAAAAGAATATATTAAAGTTTTGTTTTAAAAAAATTTCAGCTTAAACATGTAGACAATGGTTTTAGTTCTGCAACCTTCCCGGGTTTTTACCCGCAAAGGGATGTGCAAGGTTTTCAATTTTCTTTATCAGTTAGTTTAATTGTTCAGCGGCAAGGCGGCGATGACAAAGGCGGAAAATTTAGTTTTGCAGTAATTTGACCTTAAAGAAAATGTATTATTTCATGTAAATTGGTGTTTGTTAAAGTTGGGAAAATGAAACTAGGAATACATAAAATATTAAGAAATCTACATTTGAACAGTTTCATAAATAATTATTCTATTTCCGGAGTCGAAAAGCTTGAAAGGTCATTGTGACGATTTTAAATATTACCCTTTTTAATAGAAGGGATTAGAGACTAATCGCGAGGCGAATATTACCAATTAACTCATAAACGAATAAAACTCTATATTATTTAATTCAATAAATTCATAACAAAAATAAGTTTCTCCAATTCACAAGTAAATAAATTATTTATCAAGAAACATTAAGCAGTTGATTAGTTATCAAGCTTTGCTTTGAATAAAAATTAATTACAAGAGTAACTAAGAACAAAAATTACATTGTTAGTGGTTTTCAAACTATTCATTAAATAATAATATAATGAAAACTTACATTTGTGTAGTAGTCATCACGAACATGATATTAGACTTACTATACTCATACTAAAAAACTATTTTTATAAGATTGCTTCCACTTCAATGAGTATTCACCGCAATCTATTATTACCTAATAACATATGTAATCAAATGTAATCAATTTCGTACACTTTCAATAGCGATTGCAAAGCAGCTCACAGGTGCCATTTGCCCTGCTTAACCCCTTTTGATATGCGCTTAATCGCACCTTTAACGGAGCGACTTCTTACCATCTCCGCTGTTTCTGGCCACTTTCTGCTTCGTATCCGCCGCCTAAGAAGCTCAGTTGATCTGCGAATTAGTAACACAAAGATTCATTTACAATAGGAATTAGTAACACAAAGATGCCTCTCTACAGAACTAGGTTTCGTCGCGAATTATGGGCTTGGAGATGTATTATTCGCGTCATTCAAAATTAATTATAGGAATAGAATAATGTTTTATTTGAAATAGACTGCTGCACTTAAGTAAATGTTCTCTTTTTTCTGTAACGTTATAATATTTATGCCACGGGGAATTCACTGTAATATAACAAGATAAATAAAACGAAAATATTTTACTTATGCAAGTACCAAACGAAAATACCAAACTTATTCTGGTTTCTTTTAGAGGGTCCACATGACTTAGGTTGGGAACCCTTGCCTTAGAAGATTAAACGTTATGTCAAAAATGAAACAGTTCCGCTATCAGGTTTTAATCTCATTGAAAATTATTTTAAATTAGTACTGTACGATAGTCACGTTAACATATGATCAGAAAGTTTTATTTGTCTAAATAAAAATATATAAGCATATAAAATCAAATATATATGAGCGTATGCGTAGAAGTAAAAATATAGATCTTCCTATAAACCTTAGAAAAACGATTTATAACCTCATTACTTATTTTCATACTGTTTATCTAACTAACGCATATCGAGATAGCTTCTGGCGTAACAACAAATAACATTTGCCAAGTAGAGCAAACATAAATATTTTGATTCAGACCACGAAACTATCCAATTTCATACATTATTATCCCGTTGCGATACTCGCAACAAGAAGCCTATAACGTCATCAATATTAGATTTGCGAAGCGAAGGAAAACTCTCATATGTCCAGCAAGTGTAAAATATAAATTTTTTAACTTGCGTCCACGAAATGGATTTCTGAAAGTTTGATGAGATGATTTAAGGATGCCCAATATATAATATATACATAGTGTAGATAATATGCTGACATCTATTTAATTAATAATAATGTCAAGCATAGAATGGTGTATTCTTTTCCTGTACATATTATATTGTCAGGTTTAAATTTATGACATGGAATTGAGTTAGCTTCAACAGGATAATTAAGGTCTACTTATAATCAAAACATATACTCGGTTCATCCCCTAGAATGACTACCGGAAGTGTCTTGTTATCCGCCATCCTGGATGTCAAACGCAAATACGTGCAACTATTTCTGATAGACCCCACAAGTGACAATATGGCGTCATTATTTCGTTTTAGAACGAGTTAAGTCATGGTCTCGGTGGTGGAGGATTGGGCCGTAGAAAGAGTTCCCTACTGCTCTGTCAACATTGGAAAAATTGTTCATAATATTCTAGATGACTTAATCAATATATTTCTCCTATCTATTTCCGTCCCCTCACCTTCCCCTACTTACCTGCCCCTATCAACATTATTCCTAGTTATTCCTATTTATCCCTATTATCCCTTGCTCTACTTTCTTCCCCCACCTTTCCCTATCAACCCTACCTAGCTATAAGGGCCCCATCGATCAACCTCATTGCATAATCAGCATGTAGGATTCTCAATCTTACCAATTTTATACATATAGTAGTTTAGAGGACAATTCCCCGTAGTACAGCTTGTATATATGGAGAGTAGCTCTTTGCTGAGACTGAATATTTTGATGTTTACCTGTCAGGTCTATAAAGGCATTTGAATGTTCCTCACCTGAGACATTCTTCCAGTATTTTGTTCTAGCTTCATAATCCCATTGTCTTAATATCCGCTTCCCGTGTTTTATAGTTAGACCACAAGGCGCACCAGGGCTTATTAAATGAATCTTTGGTCCTTGCCTGTCCAGCTTGTTCGCTATTTCATTGCTCTCAATTCCTGCATGTGCTGGTACCTACCATAACCTTAAATGATTATGTTTTGCCAGTTCTATCAGGTACATCAGACAATCCCACAGTAGCTTAGACTCAGAGGTTTGAGCCTGTAATACTTTAAGCTCTGCTTGACTATGTATATTAATATCAGCCCCTTTAATGCCTTTTTGCATGATTTTTAGAGCACAGTTATCCATGCCTACAATTTCAGTCTGCAGGATAGGGGTACGTGTAATTACTTTACTACACTTAAGGCCATTCCCTGCCCTGCTCTACCACTATCCAGTTTAGAATCATCTGTATACCATTTCAACTGCATAGCAACGTCCATTTTCTCAGACATCTCTGGTATGAACTTTAAATTAAATTAAAAATCAATTGTGTGGTAGTGTTTATTATGTTCAGAAGATGCTGTTGATGAGTTTAAAAATGCTATGATGATCGTGTCATCTTCAGAATGGAGTAAATGTTATGAAAACTGGTATATTGGCATGAAAATGTGCGTGGATTATCTGGGGAGTCTTTTAAAAAGCAATAGTGCCATTTTTTGAATTCGAAATATTTTGTTTGCATCTATCCCGAAATTAAAACGGCAACCCTGGTATATGTCCGAGTGAAGAGCGAATAAAGCTGTTTTTTGAAAACGTAGGGTAGTTCCCTCTGCACCTCTTGTACAGTACGAAATCTGACATTTATTTTAAATCAGATTTAATTTTAAAATCCAATTTATTCACATATTATTAAAATGATTAATTTGTGCATACACCTTTAAGAAACGTTCTTTGGAATTCCTAACAATATCAATGACAGAAACAAATTCCTAAACCCTATGAAAAGCCAGTGATCAAAAAAAAAATGTTTCATCTTTAAACTACGAAAACTAATGCGAACAATCATTTTTTTTTATTTTTGATATTATTAATTCAGTATATGTATTTTATTTTTATTTCAATCCTTTATATTATTACTAATACACATTGGTTTGTTAATACAATCATCCGAACTTTTCAAGATAAATCTTAAGTGCACAACCTTGTTTGGGCTATCTGGATAATTCTTTTAGAACATTGCCATTGGTAGCGCAAACTTAGTTCAACATAACGCAAGGCGTCAGCGTGCGGCAGTTTGGATCTAACACAATTTGTCCATCACAGATGTCCGGACATTCTAGAGGTGATTTTCAGATTTGGAATCTGTTTTGAAGTTATGAGTGAGGAGTAAGTCGATTTCACCTAATTTGTATTCTATTTTCGTTTTTATTGAATTCAAATATGTATTCATAAAAATGTACACTTGGAAAAGCAACTGATTTGTATTGTTATTTTATGAATGTACTGCCATGAATTCGTATAACTTCATGGAAAAAATACTTATTTTTAAGTAAATATAATTGATAACTTATCCATTAGTTATTGTTTATTTTTTAGATATTTTAGATATTTATATTGTCACGGTTATTTTCGGGTTGAGGGTTGTGCTCTCCAACGTGACATGGGTGAGCGGGTACTATATATACGAGTTAGCGTAGCAATCCCCTGATCACAATTATAGGTACCTGACTCCTTCGTTATTTTATACGATAGTACTTTAATTTATCTACTTCTAGCAATGTTATTAATTGAATAATTGATGCGGAATGATCTAATCTAAATCTCCCAGTTAGGCCCACTTAATTTAGTATAAAACATTAGACAGGACCATCGCTAAGATGGAGGTACCGTTTTCTAATTTTGCCTTTTATGGCTAAGTAACTACTGGTAACGCCAATCCTTAACGATAGGCATAAGCCTTAATAATTCAGGCAGCAGAAATGAAACAGTTATTAAACTTAATCAAATTGTATTAGTCGTTAAAAATATTCACATACTATCTAATGAAATCAATCTACAATCTTTGCAAGAAATAGAATAAATCAACACTTGAATAAAAGTGACTTTATGATTTGATCAGTTACATCAAAGAAATGTTAAACTAGGTACTTACAGATTTTGCCGCTTTACACAAACTATTTATTTATTATTTTAGAGTAACACACCATTATCATATTTATTTATTTATATTTATTTTAGCTTTATCTTGATCAACGAACTTGTTACTAATTAAACTGGACTTTACTTTATTCATCAAAATTATACTCATTCATCATTAATTATTATTGATGCGATCCATCTAATCAAAATCCTACAATTTGTCCATTTAATTCAGAATAAAACACTAGGCGGAACCATCTCTAAGTTGGACGTGCCGTTTAGATTTAATTGCACCTTTCGTGGCTGGGTAATTACTGGTAACGTCAATTTTTAACGATAGTCATAAGCCTTAATAATTCAGGCAGCAGAAATGAAACAGTTAACTTAATTAAATTGTATTAGCCGTTAAAAATATTTAGCTACTCTTTTATGACATGCTCATTCATTTCCATAGGTAAACTAAAATAAGCAACGCTTTGCAATTAATAAAATAAATCAACACTTCCAAGTGACTTTATGATTTGTTCAGTTACATCAACGAAATTTTAAACTAGGTACTTACAGATTTTACCGCTGTACACAAATTATTTATTTATTATTTTAGAATAACGTACCATTATGTTAATTATTCATTTGTATTTCTTTTGGCTTTACGTTGATCAACAAAATTGTTACTAATTACACTCGACTTTACTTTATTCATCAAAAAATAACTCTGAATTAGTTAATTTATCTGAATTATTCCCAAAATATTAATGCTAAGTACTGCGCTATATTAGACGACTGCATAATAACATACTTAATAAATTTATAACCACACTTTAATTACACATGACTTTATTTTTCATTTAATTATTATTCTATTATTTTATTCCGGAATATATGTCGCTACTTAGTCGAACATTACGACCCCCGGGCGGACGCCCAAAATTACGATCCCTCTTCTAGAACTAGGCATCGTTTTTATACATATTGATCCCCTTCCACCGTATGCTTATTTTTTATCCTTATTAATACATTCTAGAATCTTCGCTATTCCCCTCTTCTGGTAAAATACATTTAGTCAATGTATTCCACTTAAGTGGATATACTGTCTGACAGGTTAATTACCATTTCTCGTAATTGAGTTCAATCAGATGTGCTTCTGGTACCAATAGTACTAGACCTCACACAGCTTTTCGAAAACACAATATTCTTGAGTCTATTGGGAACACGAACTTTCCCAAAGAAACCAAACACTCAGTAAAATGTTGCTCTTCATCGGAAGTGAATATAGGCTCTTTGCCTGGATGTTTTCTTGGATGTTTCCTTTCAGTTTATTAAAAATTGTTTTTCTTGGTATCTTATATATTTCTTCGGTTTCTCTTTATGAAATATGACCTCCTCTGATTTCATCCATGCAAGTTTGCAAGGTTTCGGCTGTGTACGCAGCATACTATCTGGGCTCCAATTGTCTTTGATATTTTCTGGGCATTCCTGTGACAAACAGTCACATCATTATAGGAGTAACAACTAAAAATATTAATTAAAAATATATAAAACCAATAATTTTTTAATTTTTTTGCTCAGGAGCAAAGTAACTCCAAAAAGACTAAAATTTACCTGTTCAAACAGGAAAAACTAATATAATGTTATTTATCGTTTATGAGGAGCAACTTCAATTAGAACATAGTAATATAAGATCATATTATCTTAAACACTGCACTGTTTTTTATAACCACTTTACTGTCCAGTTATTTGTTTACGAATGCACGTGGAACGATCACTAGCGCGGTCGTCGTAACCGCATAGGTAGGTAACCTTCAATACCCAGAGGTATGTTTGGTAGTATACACATGTTATCTAAGCGTAAAACTAGAATTAAATTTTTTTTGACAACGGAGACAAGTAGCACCTATAGGCGCAAAGTAGCCCCATCTTATGGTACGTTAGAGAGCTATGACTTTACAGTGCTTGTCACCTTTTTGCTCGGCTATTTGAAATCATCAACCTTGTATCTAAAGCCCTACAGCATGAAAATAATGACTTATTAAAAGCTAGTATTTTGTTAAATAATGTTCTGGATAGACTTGTAGAAATAAGAAATCACAATTCATTCAACGATCCGCTAAACGAGTCCAGAGATCTAGCAAAAGAGTGGGATCTAACACCTGTTTTCAAAAATAAAGGACAAAGGATAACGAAGCGCTTTTCTAATGAGTAACCAGAAGATGAGAGAATTTGATATCCGGAATCTTACTTCAGAATCAACGTCTATTATTGATATCTAGATATATTGATTTCTTAAAGCAGACAAAGATTTCAGAGCCTCTGTGATCTGAGTAATATGTCCGAAATCTTACAACCGGTTAAACTCTTATCCTTTTCAAACGAAATTATATAAAATTCGTGGACCTGATCTCCTCCCCATCTTTCATATACTGGAAATCCAATGTTTTGTTTTTTCTTGCATAAAACAAAAGTTAAATCGTTTAATTTTGACTGTCACCCTATAACTCGTCTGTTAAATTCAATTAGCATAATAGTTATTTAGTGTCAATCAATCAAAATTAGTCTAACCTATAAATAGCCTACCCATGAATCCTCCCGGTCCCCATATTTACCTACGACGCGGATAGCTCCGCTGTCCATGATCTACAATAGCTATTGACAATCGCTCTCTTTTTGACTAACTTCTAAAACAACAATCTGGCGTGCGAAGCAGACGTGTCGTGCCTTGGCCTTCTGAATTCGCCTTTTTTCAGAAGGCGAATTCAGTTTATGCATGAATTCGCTTACTCAGCTTTGGCTTACTCAGCTTTGACCCGGTCTGTTGACGTTTTTGACTTTCTTTTTCCTCACTGCCATTTATGAGTCAATTTTGCCCGCATCCGCTTTACGCAAAATTGAAGTCCCTTGGTTTTACGCATGCTCCTCAATGTTTTGTATTTTTCAGCTTTCATAGGAACTGAGATATTTAATGTAGTACAATAGCCATTTTCGAGAAAATGGATCGGAAATTTTACAAAACAAAAAACACCCTGTAAATACGTTCAATTTAGTTTTATAAAAAAATGTTTCAAATAAAGTTTCAGTTTCAGTGAAATAAAATATCAGTTTCAGGCATGGCACTAATTGTTTTCGACGCATAATACAAGATAACTAACTATATGCGATCAAAATTTCTAGTTTTAAAACTGAATTTCTGAATAAAATGATCATTCTGACCACCTCCCAAAATTATAGTGTGCACCCGCCATTGACAACAACATTTATTCAATTACAAAAGCACAGTCGACAGGTCTCATACATCGTACAATATTTTTTCCTGTAATTATCATATATGTGCTATTATTTAGGACATGTATATATGACTGTTGAATGTAGGTTGCCATGGCGAGAATTTGCAAAATCTTAAGTTATTAAGGGTCATATCTTTGAAGCTATAAGAGTTAGACCCATCATATGGTATCATTTTAAATAGAAATAGAAGGGCTATCGGAATATATTAAAAAATACAGATTGTTACTAAAGTATTTTGAAAAAAAAATTATTGCTAAAAATCGGTTTAGTATATTCAGTTTAGTATGTCTAAGTCTTCTTAGACATACATATGCTCCCCTAATTTAATTTTTCCACCTTTCATAGGAACAGAGATATTTAGGGCAGAACAATTTTTCTTCAAGTTAACCCGATACCAAGTCGTCCGTGCTTTTAAGCTCGCTTAATCCCTTAAATATTAAAGGTTCTTTCGATAAAAGAAATAAAAAAAATGCTGTGTAACTTTTCGGGAAAATGGATCCCAAAATTAAAAAAAACCCTGTATATACGTTAAATTGCGATTTTAGAAAAAAATAAAATGTTTCAAATAAAATCGAAGGGGCTTTAGGTAGACTATAAAACAAAGTTTATTCAAATGTCCTTTGTTTTTAAGACATATTAAAAAATATTTTCAAACTTTGAATATGACAATGTCGCGTTCTATACAATACAGAGACATCGGACATCTTTTTTCGACGGATAATACTAGCCACTCTATGTGTGCAAAATTTCAGACTCCTAGTTTAAAAACTGAATTTTTTCAGTGAAATAAAAGAAAAAATTTTTTTTTGTGAAAAAAATAGTACTTTTCCGCCATATTTGATTTATAAAAAAAACAGGTTTTGCGAAACATTTAAGTGTAGCTGTGTACCAAATTTCCCAGAAAGCGGTCCAAAAAGTTAAGAGTAATTCTTAAAGGTACAGCCATACGTACGCACAGACGCAGGGAAATACGACTCTATTTTAATTTTTTAAGCAACAAAAAATATTTTGAAAAATGTTTTTTGTGGTAAATTATTCCCTTGAGTCTCCTGGTTGAATTAGATATAAATGGTTTGCACTGATGTGAATAGAAGAGACGTACTAAGGTGAAATAGAAAGAATTGTGAAACCATGAATCCTATATCGTTCCTATACCTATACATATTACATACGTATATGGTATATGAAGGATAAAAAGGCAGCAAAACTGTCTAGTAAGTACGATAATGACATGGAAGTTGATCTCTGCGATCAATTAATTGCTTTGAAAAGCTATTTGAAATTCAGACTATTCATACTATTAAGGAATTTAGAGAATTCACAGATTATTGTTAATAAATGTCAATAGCCTGTCCTTCAGTTTTGCAGAGGTTATAATAGCATGGAATGATGAAAGAAAGAAAGAAAGAAAGGATGAATGTGTGAATGAATGGATTAAGAGCAGAAAGATGATGAACGAAAGGGTTGGATGGTCTACTAGCAGGTGGTTGGAGATGATGTTGAGAGGTGTGCAAGGAGTGAGTGAGAGTGTAGAAAGAATGAAGGATGTAGAAAGGCAAGAACGGGAAAGCAAAATTAGTAGGTATAATAGCAGGTATAATAATAGATATAGATGGATAATGAAAGAAGATGTTAGGTGTGAGTATTTGCTAGCAGATTTAAGTATGGATGAGAAAATTGATTGCGAGGTTTAGGTGCGGGAATGAAGAAGGAGTAAATAAATTTTGGAAGAATGAACAAGAAAGAATATGTTGAATATGTGGTATGGAACAGGAAAGTTGGAGCCACTGGCTAAGGGATTGTGATGGTATAAGACGGTTGGATAGTGAAAGGCAATTGGGTGATAACTGGAGGATAAGTTTAGGGATGGAGGGAAAATGTTTAGAGCTAATGAAGAGAATTGTGGAAGAAGTAAAAAAAGAAATTAAAGGGAGGAAAGTGTTAGGGAATGAGTAGTGCTGAAGAGATAAATAAAAGCCTTGCCTTCTGCCAATGAAATTTAATGTTAAAATATGTATAATTTTTGTATTGTTTATTGTCTATTGTTTTTTGTAAGAATTATTGTTTTAGTTTTTGTATGCCAATAAAGGTTTTATCTATGTATCTATCTATATATCTATCTATCTATCTAATAGCATGCTTACTATTTTTGACCATCCGTTTTCTACCACACAACAGCTGAAATAATCTTTTCTATATTAAAATTTATTAAAAATTGTCTTAGAACCTCTATTGAACAAGAACGGCTGTCGGACTTATCAATACTGTCCATAGAGAAAGAAGAACTTGAGAAACCAAAATCGTCTTCACGTATGGCTGTTATAGTAACTAAGTTCGCCGAAAAAAGAACCAAGAAACGTATCAATTTAAGTACTAAAATTTTTTAATACATTCAATTCAATACATAAAGTTTTTTAATACATAGCTATGTGTTATTTTTTTTGACACTATGAAATATATTTTGTTTATGCGAATGTTTTTGTTTATCTTCCAAAAAAAAGGGCCTTCCCAGAAATTTTGATACAGGGACCACTCAGGGCTAGCTACGCAACTGAACAAAAACTCTGGCTCCTACTCCAACTGGGTCACACACCAATACATTTCCAAACGTCGAATGGATTACCTTCAGATAGGTGGTGTAACATTTGTTACTTGTACGGATGAAACTTGTGTTGTTCTAAGATATTCCATATAGTGGATCGACGATCACCCACTTTCAAGTTTGTTCAGCTGACTGATTTTTTCGTATTTGCCTCCAGCTAAACTTCTACCAAACCTCTTTTCACTACCTCTTCTGAATTGCCCAGGCTTTTAGATCTTTTACCATCGGCCACACTACTTGTAGCGTTGAACATTGTTAGCAGTCGGCGAACTGCTGAGTGCGACACTGGCTCTCATTCATGATACTTCATATTAAATTCATCTGCAACTTGCTTCTTGGCAGAAGCCTTCTCTTCCACAAAGGAGGATAATCTCTAACCGCTCTTCAGTCGTCAATGTATTTTAATCCTACAACAAGAAGCCATAGCAAAATTAGTAAAACTTTATGGTCTGAGACTTTGGGGACAGCCAATAGACTTTGGGTTGGTATCGGAATGCGAGCGTGACATATTATCCATATTTTCGAGCTGAAGTCATCCGGTTTTATGCTTGTACTTGTTAATAAATATTAATTTATTTGTGACATCAAAATATCGCATAGAATATATTTTTGAGAGTGTTGCGTTCAACGGTTGTTATATGGTAGAAAATATTTAGCATTGACAAAATGAAAACTTGAAGTCAGATAAATTTTCTCTGAAATACTTTTATATCTAAAATATGAATTTAATACATGAAAATTGAAACGTTTCTAGCTTACAACTTTTTTTTCTGAGAGGCTTAAATATTTTGCTGTAATATTTAAAGGGTCTTAAAGCTTTATAACTGATTTTGCTTTTCCTCTGTCGACTTTGGTTTTGAGCAAAGAAAGAAACTGTTTGCTCTACTATTCCTTTGCTTTGCTTCATCGTAATTCGATTTGTTTGGACTTGCGTTAGATGGATTGGAACGAAGCCATGGACATGGGAATACAGCATTCTTTGATGTATAATACAGATTTCGCAAGGTCTTAAGCCATCTCTAAATTAGAAAAAAAGGAAGGTAGATATTATATAAATAAAATTTTTATGTAGCGTCTAGTATTCAGAAGCTATAATTCCAAATAAAAGTACAAATTAGCATATTGATTTGCTCAAAACATATCCATTTTCAAATTATGTTCGTAACTTTCTTTCAATTCAAAGTTTTTTTGTTGAACACAAAACACATAACTAGAATCTAATAATAGATTTTCATATGTCATGTTGATGTACGTGGACTGTTTTTGTCTACTTTTTGTGCTATTTTGGTACTTTGCTAACAAACACCTTTTTTCTTTCAGGAATTCTTGTACTTTACTTTCTGAGTTCTTGTACTATTTTTGAGGTTCTATCTACTAGCAAAGTTTATGGTGTCATGCTGTCAGGTATTCTGTATTTGCTGTCAAGTATATTTCCAGGTATTCTGTATTTTCTAAAGCAATTAGTTTTTCTTCCTTTTGCACCAACAATCGATCAATCGGTTTTTGTTAATTGGGTGTTTCTTGTAAATACGCGTGCGACCCCATGACAATATTCCGTAGTCAGCGTAAACTACTATTTTTTGACGATGTAGTTCGTTCCGTATGCGCTGCTTCTCTAGTAAGAACCCATTAATGGTGATACTAAAATGGTTAATTTGTAGTATAGGGACGATTGTCCTGTTATTTCTTTGACTGCGCTGATCGTTTTGTTTAAGCATCCTGCAACGTTTTGATTTTTTGTTGATAGATTGTACATATCGATACATACCGATTGTACATATCGATCGAAGTTTTACGATTAACCACGCAATTAATTAGCAAGTCACTGAGAAAGAGAGTTATGGCGAAGTTCAGATGCGTATGTATGGAGAAATTAAATAGGTATTGGATGTGGGATGATGATAGGAAATGTGGAATATCTGAAGAGGAGGAGGAACTATGGAAGCATAGGATAAAATTATGTGAGGAGATGATGTGGTATACGAATGACAGATAAGAGGCGGAAAATTGAAGAGGACACATGAGACCGAAAACAAAGAAAACAGGGATAATGAGTAAAATAATGTAAGAAATATGTAAAAATGAAGTATGAAAGAGAAAGAATATAAAAAATGGAGTGAGAAGAACATGGAAAAATAAAAAGAGAAAAATGTGTTTACATGTAGAGATGGTCTCATTTCCCTTCATTCAAGGTTTAGAAAAAGAACAGGATTTTGTAAAAAGGATTTTGTTTAGAAAATTTACTTTCATAATAGAATTATTTGGGTTAATTTAGATTTTATCGATAATTTCTTATAAGTTGGATTGTGGTGGAGTTATTAAAATAGTGAATTAATTTAAAATTTTATTTTGCATTCTTGATGCAATGAATTAGTGTATGAATTTGTAATCTTTATGTCAATAAAGTTTTTTTTTGTGTTGGGGGAGGATCTTAAAGGTAATTGTGATACCACAGACTCCTCTAAAGTGCCTAAACATGAGTGCGTGGGGAACCCATGAGAATGCATGTCCAGAATGCTTTTTACAACTCTCGTCCAACAGCAAGTGTTTGTCCGCCAAGGTGGTGGAACGCGAGCGGTCGTCCGACTCATTAAACCCGTGATACGTTTAGGTACCCGTTGAGTGATCCTCATGGCGCTACCAATATCCCTGGCATCGCGCTAGCATTACTTCTAGAAGACTGGAGAGATGTAGATGCCAAAGGCATGGTATAAATATGATGATGCGAATGTACAACCGTTTACGTTGGAGATCAATGCTTGTCACAACATATAGTTTGTACCGACTCTGAGAGGCATCCTAGATCGGCCCCTCGGAGCCCGCCAGCTAGATTTATTTGCGACCTATTTCCGATTGTGTTCTTTATTAAAATACAACCGGAAGTAGCTGGCCAATTTAGATAATATCAATTGATGAATTTGAAAGAATAATTCCAGTTTATCCTCCTTAGGTTTATTGAAGCTCAATATCAAACCCAGCCAAACACTACAGCATTCTGATCCCAGCAAAATCCTAGCACTTATATAAATAATATTCCTGGGTGTAAATAATTCATACTTTGTTATCTATTTAATTAGGATATCTTATACCACAATAGCAAAAGGAGATATTGCGTTTAAGAAGAAAAAATATTGAATAAAATCGATGTAATACAAATTGATTTAAATTTCTTCTCAAATGGATGTT
>WYDF02276204.1:0-17574 GCA_009867245.2 Adranes taylori | reverse complement strand
ATTGTGCCGGACAAAACGTATCAGCATGCGTTGAGGGGAGGCCAGTTGTAGAATACGTGCAGACAAGACGCTTATCTTAGACCTACTTTGGGTGACATCCTATATGTTTCGGAGCCACCTGTTCTCTGCGTCGCTGTGGCTTTCTTTTCGTTTCACATTCAGTTTCCGACATTTTAATTAGTCTGACCCGCAGATTGCTCTTGCATGAGATTCAGGGTTGGGTTAGGAATTCGTTTCGTTTAATTTGTATAATAAAGTACGTAGTTTCTAATATGATAAATACAGAAATTCAATAACAAGTTTTAATAGTTTGGTTTATTGTTCTAGTATTTATAACTGCAAATATATGACTCGAAGCGTGATTTTTAATGACTAACAATAATATTGATTCTAAATATAATTCAAAATTTGTTAGGCTGATCCAATTCTCTTCTTCCATTTAAAAAAAATAAGACAAATAAAGAGTGACGAACTAAATATGATTTTCGTATTTTATTGTATTATTTGTCTTCAGCTATGAGTACGGTTCTGGAATGAACTTCTCCTCTGTTAAAGTTGACTGGATTAAATAAAATGATTCCTGGTTGAATACTTCGTAGATGATGATCGAATGGAGCATTGGCGATGTAGAACCTTATCGATGCGCTGCTAGCGCAGGATTTTCATAGATATGCGCGCAGGCGTAGAAATGCATTGAAACGTTATGATAATGGGCTTATTGATGATGAATAATTATGCTGAGGATGTTGACTAATAATTTGCTTTGACGGAATGAATTTGGCCTCTGCCGAAGTAGTGAAATTGGCGTCGGTGATGCCCTCGTTCCAGGCAACGTCTTCTTCTCGTGTGACTCTCCATATATTGCATCGCGTGTCAAGGATAATGGGAAAATAATATGAGAATAAAAGTAGAAGAAAATGATAATTAATTGGGAATCGTAAGATTCAGCAGAAGATGTGTCGTCTGACACTTAAACTTTTATTTGTTTCGTAGAAGTTTCGTAGAATTTTATTTTTGTTGAATTTTATTTTTTTACTTATTATATTCGTAGATTAATATATTGTTTGAATAGTTCAAATTTTACTACAACGCTTTAAGATCAGATCAATACAGCCTGCGATCATTTTCGCTAACCAAAAGGAATTGACTAGGTCTTATTTCAGAATTAAAGCTTTGGACTAGCGCGATTGGGTTCTCGTAGTCATCCAACTCGAAAATTGCGTCTCCCGATTCTGACCTGAAAGGCTCCTTCTATGCGAATTTTCTGGGAAGGAAGCTGCTCCTGATGGATCCATTAAGCTGTGGCTTGTTGCCTAAGCCGATAGTTTTTGACGTCGTCTGCTGCAAAAAAAGAAGTTTGAAAGTAGCCGCTACACCAAATTTTTAATTTTCAAAATTTGGCAACCAAACTACAAAACCCAGTTGCATTTTGGATTACGATGGCGAAAAATTTTCTGTTTACGTAAGAGCGTCATATAACACGTCGCTACAAAGATGTATCAAATGGTACAAAAAAATTGTATTGGAATTGATTTGGAACACATCAATTGTAAATGCGGATTTTTGTACAAAGAAAATACCATTCATCAAAATATGACAATATCAGAGTTCAGACACAAGGTAATTGAACCTTTGATATCAAAAGTTTCTTCCTGATACGTTAAGAAGCTTTAAGAATCAAAGTTGCATTATTTTGTTGACGGTTATCTAGTGAAAATTCAAGTAGTGGTGATTTCTAAAAGTGGTGGGTCACACCAGCGGTGGAAATAATAGCTTGATGCGTCAAAATATCAAAGTATCTCATAGAAAAACGCCTCCCTCAAAAATACGTTAAACTAATATCCGATCAGATTGTTGAGCGCTAAAAGGTAAAAAGCTAAACGAACAATCAGAGAATTGTCTTAGGGTGAATTTTCCTGTCTAAACTTGCATAAGCTGACAAAGGAAAAATATACGTTAAAAACGGTCGCTTCATAAAAAGACTAGCCATCGTAAAAGAAATACGTAAATCGTAGATCCTAAAATATATGACAAATTAAATGAAAGGAAGCTGCTGACGACCTTGCACCTTAATTGTTTTCTTTCTGGCTTTTATTCACATATTAAGATTATACAGGTGGTTTTATATATTTTTTTCTTGTTAATTTAACTAGTTTACTATGATTAATTGATTGATTAATATATATTAGATTATATTTAATTATACATATTATATTTCTTTGATGAATAAGATTTGTCAATTTAGATATATTATTAGAGGATTTCTCATTTTATTTATGATTTTTTAAGGAATTGCTTATTGCGATTATTAATTAATTGAAATAATGAGAGTCCGATATCAAGCTCAGCAGTTGCAACGAGATTTGAACATTAATGCCGGTTACAAATTTTCTGATGGCTCACCTAACAGCTTTAAAACTCGTCATGGTATCAAAAAACTACTTATTTCTGGCGAGCTGAAATCTGTCAATGTTGAAGAACTCGAAATTAAATTCAAGCCTGTTGTGTCTGAAAATGAACTGACAGCTTGTCAAATTTATAATGCAGATAAGACCGGCCTTTTGTGGCGTTGTCTACCAAATTCTACCCTTGCTGGTCGGGATGAGAAAAGTGTTAAAGGTTTTTAGTCAAATAAAGATCGATTAACAGTTCTGTTGTGCTCAAATGCATCCGGTGATCACAAACTAAAACCTTTTGTAATAGGTAAGTCAAAGAAGCCTAGGGCCTTAAAAGGCGTGACAACCTTGCCTGTGCTTTATAAAGCACAATCAAGTGCACGGATGAATCAAGAGTTGTTTAAAAACTGTTCTTCAAAGGCTTTGGGTCACCGTTAAAAACAATTGGAAAAATTGAAATTGCCTGATATTTAGTTTTTACTATTTAGATAAGGAAGAATTAGTGTCTGGTTGCATTTCAATAGCCTATCTTCCTCCCAATGTTACATCCTTGCTTCAACCGATGGGTGATCCAGAACTTCAAGTTGCACTACAGACGCTACTTTGTACAGAATTTACAGTCATCGCCTTGCAATGTGACAGATTTCAAAGACCTAGCTTTAGCTTGGGCTGACGTAAAACTGGAAACTTTGAAAAAGTCCTGGCGTAAACTTTGGCTTAAAGTCTTGAAGATACTGAAATCGATACAGTTTATCATGAATCAGAAGTTGTTTTAAGTGGTTTGCTTTTAGAGAACCCCATATCAAAGCTGAATCGGGAAGAATTAAGAGAGTGGGTTGAAGGAGATTTTGATGCGCCAATAGAGGAAATTCTGACAGTTGAGGCCATCATACAGAGTGTTATTAATCCAACAACCCCCAAAAACGTGGACTTAGATGAAGATGATGTAGAAGAGTCAAACAACATCACTTGGAATCAAGCAACTGATGCCATTAATACATTTATCAGGTTTTCTGAACGCTCAATGATGCTGAAATTATAAAACTCCACATCATACGAAATGACGTAATAAAAAAGCGAAGAGAGAATAGAAAAATACAAATCGATATTCGAGATTTGTTTATGATGGCTTCTACCAAAAGGAACACTCCCATGGGTTTAGATCAACCATCTTGCTCAACTTTCATTTAAATTTTTTGTTAGCCTCCATTGCGCTTTTTTGTTTTATAGTTAGTTATTTCGGCTGCACATCGACTGCGTCTCGAGGGGTGGGACAGTTCTAGCAAAACACCTTAATTGCGCCTTAAACCCAAGTCGCGAACGAAACACTTCGATTGCGCCTCGAGCGGAATTAAATACTGACTAATGTAAAAATTCGTTAAGTCAGCAAGACTGTTTAAATGCAATCATCAAGTTCAAATATACATATCGAATAACAAGAATTGTTTATATTTTTACGTAAATTACGTATCAACTTATTATTAAGGTTAAATATACATTTAATTTTGATTTTTAAAAAAGATAAAAATTTATCTGTTAAATCTTTGATGTAGCACTCTTCTAATCCAAAATTAGCGTTTGAAAGAAACAGTGGCAAAGTTGTTTTAAGGGGTTGTCGCATGCCTGTCTTAGTAGTTTAGCACTCAGTTTAGCGCTATAAGTGTAAATTATGCTATTAAATAAAATGCTATTAAATCAAGTTATTTTTTGTAAAATCACTGAGTAACTTTATACTGTGTATTCTTTATTTTTCAAACTTTGCGGCCCATTATCTCGCAAACTTCTGCATTTTCTTTTAATTTTCTTCTGTCGAAAGTTTCCTTAGTCTTTAAGCCATTGAGCAACCGAGGATTAATCTTCGAAGTAATAAGATCTTGAAAAAAAAATTTTCTAGATCTTTTTCAAAAAATAAGATCTTGAAAAAGATTTTGAAAATTAAGCGCATCCGTTGGTTGGTTAGATTTTTTTTATTAATTTCCTTACATACCAATAGGTTTTATATACTATCATTCTTTCGGTAAATATTATGTAATAATTGCTAATAAATGCTTTGTATGTACAACTGTATGTATTCTTATTTCTAAAAATTTCTAGACACGGCCCATCTTTCATATACTGAAAGTCAAAAATTTTATTACATACTGCATGCATCAAAGATTGATATATTTAGTTTTGACCATTTTAGTTTTCAATACGAGAGTGGTTTGACTACATAAATCTATCTTTCGATAGATGGCGTTACGTGATAATAAACGTTATATTGGTTTTGACATCTTCCATCCAGCACATGCCGCCTTTCAAAATTTGAAGCAAAACGAACTATTAGTTTGGTTTATACAGCCGTCGTGAGCAAGCAACTTTTGTGCTTTGTGAAAAATGCAAAAAGTTGAATATCGTTCAGTGATTCTTCACAAGAAAGGGAAAAACAATGCAGAAATTAAAGCCGAAGCCGAACTAGATGCTGTTTATGGCGAGACTCCACCGTCGGTAACAACAATTCAATTTTGGAAAGCTGAATTTGTTCGTGATCGTACGAGTGTTTTTGATGATGATCACCCAGGACCCTTAAATATCGTCACTACACCAGAAACCGTCAACAAAATCCATATGATTATGGAAAACCTTATGCTTGCAGAGGATGCAAGCATATCAACTTAGCATGTATACGCCATCATACACAGATTTGGATATGAAAATACTATACGCATGATGAGTGCCGCGTTTACTCACTATCGATTAAAATCGCATAAGTGTGACGGATTCGGAGAAACTATTGGCGAAGATAAAACATGATCCGAAGAATTTTTTTGTCGATACGTCACTATTGGTGAAACATGAGTCCATTACTAAACACCGGAGACGAAGGAACAGTCAAAGCAGTGGAGAAAAAGCGGTGAAGGCCCACCCAAGAAGGCAAAGACAACCCGATTGGCCGCTAAGGTGATCGCAACTGTTGTTTTGGGATGTGAAAAGCATTTTTCTGATTGGTTACTTGGAAATGAATAAAACCATAACTGGCGATTACTACTCAGTATTATTGGATCGTTTCGACGCCGAGTTGAAGAAAAATGCCCTAGTTTGGTTCGGAAAAATGTTCTCTTCCATCATGACATCCGCTCCGCATCCGCTCACAGAGCGGTCGTCGTGCAGGCAAAATTGAACCAAGTATGCTACGAACTGATCGACCACCCATCGTATTCACCAAATCTAGCCCCTTGCGACTTCTCCCTGTTCCCAAACCTAAAAAATGGTTTGAATGGGGCAGTTTTGCAACAAACGATGACCGAAACTTCCCACTATTTTGACGATCTCGAGCAAAATTAATTTTTAGAAAGGATGAAGAAGTTGGAATGTCGTCTTGAAAAGTGTGCGTTTAAAGGGAACCATGTTGAAAAATAAATGATAAAACAACAAAAATCGTGCGTTTTCTTATTTAGACTAGATTTCCATCAAACAACCCTTGTACATTTACTAAATTCAACTAGGTTAATAGTTGTTAGGAGTAATAATCGATTCGACAGCTGCTTTGCATGCCTTTGGATTTAACATTTGTAAATAAAGAATGTAAGTAGTAGTTACTGTCTAGCAGTAAGACAAATTTGTAATTAGATAGGTGCTAATTTCGAAAATTGTAAATGACAAGAATTAGTTTAAAAATTGAGGCAAGGTGTACACTTGTTTCTGGCATATGGGGTAGCCTTGTTACAATAGATAGATTAAACATTTTACTAGTTCATCTCGATTTGTAAGTTGCTATTTCGTCCAAACACATTACATACTTTGCATTATGTCAAATGCAGTATACAGCGAATAAATAGATATTTAACATCTTAATATATGTAAATTTGCATACACTTTGCTTTCAAAATGGAAACTATAAGAATTGGTTTAGAGAGCCATATAGCGTACTGATTAAGTATCGGATTCGTAACCCAATGCAATGATATCTTGCGCCTATATTTGTAAAGAGAGGGTGTTGATAACGGCTATCTCTATGCCAGAAACACGTGTCCACCTTACCTCTATTTTTAAACTAACTATTATAAATCCTTATCATTTACAATTTTCGAAATTAGCATCTATCTAATTAATATTTATAGTTTTTAATAACCTTTCTGTTAAATAAATATTTGAATACACGTATATTTACTATTGTAGCATTGTTGAACAGAAAGGTTATTAAAACCGACAAATCCATGCATTTCTATGCTAATTGATTATCAGTGCCGCGCCATGGGTACGGAACGCCTTTGTGCACAATATTTTTTGGCGTTTTGTACAATACAATACAAAGTTATAAAATAGCACATACACATAATTCAAAAATTATAATAATAGCAAACATAACGAAAATTCATTTGAAAAGAAACGTTGTATTTAAAGATTAACACGTCAAGCTTTTGTCGCCACAAAAGTTCTTCTAAAAATATGGAAATGGATAACCTAAAAGAAAAAGGTCATCACTCAAAAATCTAAAAGGAAATGAGATGTTATATTTTCACTTCATTTAAGTTTGCCAAGCGGGCAGCGGGATTTGTTTTTGAAATCGGGACATCTCCCACAAAATCGGGACGAATGGTCACCCTAGTATAATATACTAATGTTTTTCAAAAATTGGGAAAAGACGTCCTTCATCTTTAGGCGCCTTCGTGCGGTGCACAGCTTGTACACCTGCTCGACGCGACGCGGCCCTGTCGATTATTATCCAAAACAACTATGAACCTAATTGAATTTAATGATACGTTATAAATTCAAATCGTCAAAACTAAATATATTAGATGTTAACTTCAAGTATATGATGGGTTGATAGGGGGCAGTCCACGTCCACGAATTTTTCTTTTTCGTTACAAGTTCTTCCGCAGTTAATGCTGAAGCTATTCACTAACTTAGAAAAGCTCAATGCAGATGCTGATTACCAACATGGATTCAAATCCAGTCTGTGGTTGATGACTGCCGCTTTCACAATTACCCAACAATATACATTAGATAATGTGGATGCCGCTAATTATATTTTTATGACACAAAGATGAATGAATACGAAGTAAGGGGACGAATAGATTAATGGAACAGAACGTATTTGCAAAATAGAGATCTCATAGTTAATACTAAAAATAAAAACTGGGAAACGTTTTGTGATGAAAACAGAAGTTGGTCAGCGATAAATGATTGTAAGAGAAGTTGGTCAGCGAATATTTTTTTCCCTTCACACAAATGACATACACGATCATATAGCAAATGAGAAATTAATACTGTGTGCGTAATATGTACTTGTGTCTATGTATATGTTAGAAGTAATGCGTAGCTGTGTCTATAAGTATGTTAGAGATCAGCGAGTTGTAGACTGCTGACGCAGCAGTAGCAAGCTAATATAAGCGATTCTCTTGGTCATTTATAATTATAATTTACGATATCATTACCTATATTCCTAGCGTGGAAATATATTTCATTCGTATTTTGTTTGGCATACCACATCGACACTTTGTCGAGAAATTTTTTAAGCAACACAACATTTTATTTTATATTCCTTTACTTAGTAATTGTGTATGTATTTTTAGACCGTATTTACTCTCAAGAATCTTGCTTAAATTTATGGGATGTACACATTTCTTGAATCATCTCGTATATGGATGCAATCTCGTATATGAAATGTATCCTGCGGCAGTGTCACTTTATTTATAAACAAACTATTAAATTCGTATGCACGTTACTTTACGGTTAATGCGTGATACTTTTCATTACGTTTTACTGTTACTTATTTAAAATCGATAAATCAGACGACATGATTTTGTTTTACTTTGCCCGAACAGTTTCCATAAATCTTTCTTATTCCAAGTTCCACGGATCTCGGTAACGCAGGTTCAATATTTCTTATGTAGTTTATGTGTTTATTTATAAAGCAGAAAGTATTGAAACTAATCAAAATGGAAAACGTGGCTTCAGAACATATTGCGAAATACATTGAATCATTTCTGGCTTCCATTATGCAACAAACTATATTAAAGCATTCGCTTGTATTTCATTTTGTAAAATGTCTCGAATGTATAATATTTTGTAAGGAATATAATATAGAGTTTACCAATATGAGTTACTTACCATTTTATTAGAATAAAAGGCCTCAACCTACTTGATAAAATTCACCAAAACAATCTCGCACAATTCTCTAGGAATTTCATTAAGGGCAAGTTGGATTTCGAGTTTGAGTAGTTAAGAGTTCTGGAAATGAGTGGCCTAGATCCCTCCCTTAACGTATCCCCATAAAAAATCAAATGGCCTCAAGTCTAAGGCACACTGGCCAATGCACATCGCCGTTTCGAGATGTCGTGAAGTAGCGCCACTGTATTCGTGGATCGTCGCACCATTCTGCTGGAATCAAATGTCTCTTAAGTTCTTATGCTGCAAACGACACCATAAGAACTGATTAATTATGATGCGATATTTTTCACCATTCACCTTAAACGCCTTTCCTCTGTTTTTAAAAAATGAACCCAGGCACCAAAATACTATATCTATGTCGTATTTGGAAGACGTGCTGAAAAAGGGACATGCGGGAGGTGTGTTATTAGGGGACAAGAAGATATGGTCGTTGGGGTATGCAGACAATATAGTGTGCATGGCCAGTTCAAGAGAAGAAATGAATGAGATAATTGATAGGATGAATAAATACATGGAAAAAGGAGGATTAGAAGTGAATGTAAAGAAAACGAATATGTAAGAAAAGCGGAAGAAAAATTAGGAAAAATGTGTTTAAGATGAATGGGTTGAGGTTAGAGAGTGTAAAAAAATATAAGTATTTTGGATATATGTTGTGTAGGAATGGATCAGCGATAAAGCACATAAGAAAGATTGCGAGAAAAGCAAAAATGGAGGCAGAAAAGATGAGATGTGTATGCGAGGAGAGATTTGGTGATTCAATGAGAATAACAATGAAGATATTAAATGTATGTGTAAGAAATTTGATGCTGGGCAGAAATATGGGCGGAGATCGAAAGAGTGAAACTAGGATACATGAAAGAATATTAGGATTGGAAAGAAGTCCACCGTGTGAAATAGTAATGCAGGAATAGAATGAATATAAATATTATGTGGATGGCTTAAAGAAATTGGTGAAGTCTGAAAAAATATGATGATGGAGGCAGATGACAAATTACTAACAAAATGTGTATACACAAGCAATCAAACAAGAAGGCACGCGATTAGGGGGAGGGGGGATTCATGGATGGGAGAGAGGAGAAAAGTATATATTATAAGTATATGTAGATTGGTGGGGATGGGGATGTGGAAAAGTATAAATGTATGTGGATTGGATGGTAAGGGTATGACAGAATAGTAGCAAGAGATATGAATGTTGTGTTAGTGAAGTGGAATATTGTGAAGTGGAAAATAAGATGAAATATGTGGAATTGCAAGAAAGAAATAGAATTTTTAGGGTAAGTATTATAGAAAGTATCAGAGGATGAAAGAGGATGGGTGTTAGCCAAGATATTTAGTATCATATAAAAATGAAAGGAAAGAGAATGATAGCGAGGCTCAGATGCGGAAGTATGGAGAGAAGAAATAAGTACTGGACGAGGGATGATGATAGGATATTTAGAATATGTGGAATGGAGGAGAGCTTTGGATAAAATCCTGTGAGAAGATAATGTGGAATACGAATGAAAAAAAAGAGGCGGAAAATTGAAGGATATATCTGGAACCGGAAGCGAAGAGAACAGGGATAATGGGTAAAATAGTGGAAGAAATTAGTAAAAGGGAAATATGAAAGAAGGAAGAGTGTAAAAAAGGAATGAGAAGGAAGACGAAAAATAGAAAAAGAGAAATGTGTTTAAATGTAAAGGTGATATCCTTTCCATTCATTCATGGTTCGTTTAGAAAAGGGAGACGATTTTATAAAAATGTTTTTTCTTATATGTTGTATGTTATAATTTCTTATATTTTGGGATTAAAATAGTGCTATTAAAATAGTGAATTCAGTTGAAATTTAGTTTTGTATGGTTTCGTATGAATTTGTAATGTTTATGTCAATAAAGGTTCATAATTATTACCAAAATTCACACTTTCATTGCACACCATTAAACACTAGCATAGCGGAACGTGTTACTCTCAACAATCTCATGTGGATTCTCCAGTCGCCAAATTCGGCAATTTTATTTATAAATGGGGCCACGAAGGTCGAAATGTACTTCATCACTGATCATGATTTTTTATGTACATTGGAATCTGCTCTCATTTATTACGTAAATGAGAGTAGATTCCATCATCACTTGCAACTTCCATCGCAGAAATGAGAGCAGATTCCATCATCACTTTTCTCATACTTCCACCAATTTCTTTAATGCACTCACCCAACATTTATATTCATTCAACTCCTGCATTACTATTTCACATAGTGTCCTTCTTTCTAATCCTAATATTCTTTACATATACCCTATTTTCACTCTTTCTCTTTCCTTTCCTTCACCGCTCAACTTCTGCCCCTTACGTCATCATATTTCTTACAATATATTTAATATCTTTATTCTCATTCTCATTGCTTCACGAAATCTCTTCTCCCATACACACCTCGTCCTTTCTGCCGCCACTTTTGCTTTTCTAGCAATCTTTGTTACGTGCTCTTCCTCTGATCCATTCCTACACAACCTGTACCCCAGATACTTATATGTCAATATCCATTCAACCAATGCATGACGCTGACCATGCCCAGGGAGCGTTAATTCCGGTGTCAGTTGATATTTATAAGAATGGAAATCCTTCGTCTCCAATACGCCAAATTATCATTTGTGAGAAGGTTAAATGCTGGAAATGACGAGGAACTGAGAATGGCGGGTCCTTGGCCACGCTGTGGCTGGTAGCAGTAACGTTTGGCTCGGCCAACCAAAAGTAACACATATAGGTCCAGCAACGACCCGATAAACCTCAATTTGTTAACACTGTTTCGAATTGTCTGCTCATTTAGGACATTAAATTGACAAAACGTTCCAGACAAGTTTTAATTTAATGTGTAATAAATAAAATGTTTTTGATCAAATATTAAGTTTTTGATAAATAATTTAATCTCCATCAGATAAAATTTTTAATACATGATGAAATGTTTAATTTAATCTCTACTAGATAAAATTTTTGATATATAACAATATGTTTCATTTAATCTCTAGATTTTTTAAATTTATAATAAATATGTAATTTAATCTCTACTTGATAAAATTTTTAATATATAATAAAATGTTTTATTTCATTTCTACCAAATAAGGTTTTCAATGTATAATAAAATAATTAATTTAATTTGTATTAGATAATATTGCATATTGAAATATGTAGTCTAATCTGTACTTAAAATTTTTATATATAACAAAATGTTTAATTTAATCTCTAGATTTTTTTAAGTTTATAATAAAATATTTAATTTAATCTCTAGTTGATAAAATTTTAAATATATAATAAAATGTTATAATAAAATGTAGATTTTGTTTAATTTATAATAAAATATTTAATTTCATCTCTACTTGATAAAATTTTTAATATATATCAAAATGTTTAATTTAATCTCTATAGATTTTTTTAAATTTATAATTAAATGTTGAGTTTAATCTCTACTTAATAAATTTTTTTATATATAACAAATGTTTAATTTCATCTCAAGATATGTTTAATTTATAATAAAAATAAAATTTTTAATATATAATAAAATGTAATTTCTACCAAATAAGATTGTCAATGCATAATAAAATACTTAAGTTAATGTGTACTACATAATATATTTATTGCATATTGAAATATTTAGTTTAATCTCTATTAGAAAATTTTTTGAAAGTAAAATAAAATATTTAATTTAATATGCCTTAAATAAACTTTCTAGTTTTTAATATAAAGTTTTACTTAATCTCTCCTAGATAAAATTTTTAATGTAATATAATAAAATACATTAAAAAAATAATCTTAATCTGCATTAAAAAAAAATGTTAATGAAAATAAAATATTTAATTAAAAATGTATTAGATAAAATTTTTGTTTATAATAAAAACTGTCCTATGCACTATTTATTTAAATAAATAGTTTTTAACTAATTATTTAAATAAATAGTTTTTAACTATTTATTTAAATATTCTTTATTTACATAAATAGTGTACGAATGACGGTGTACGGTAAGAATGATAGAAGTAGGGGAAATAGTATGGCTAGTTATAATAGTACACGCAAAAGAAGGGTGGAGTGGGAATATGAAATGGATAATGGAGATATTGGAAAATAAGTGGAAATGGTAATTATAATGGGAGGCTTGAATGCTAGGATAAGAGAGAATTGCAGTTTGTATGTTGTGTAGAGTGTGTAAAGAGGAAATCAAAAGACAAGATAAATTCTGAGGAAAAAAATCTAGTAGAATGGCTGGACAAGGAAGGCATGATAGTGGGGAATTGATGCATGAAAGCTGATTGGAACATAGAGATCAAGTATAGAGGACATGGGGGTGGATCTGCGATTGATTATGTTTTAGTGAATGTAAAGGCGACTAAAAGGGTTGCAAATAGGAGAAAGTATTGAATCAGACCACTTCCCAATTCAGGCGGAGTGGAAAATTGAAAGTGAAATATGAAATTGAAATGCAGCAAGAAGCAGATGGTAACAAATATGATGAATGGGTATGAATGGAATCAAAGAGGTAAAGTGAGAGTGACAGAAACACTACAAGGATGCAAATGGGAGCATGCGCAAAAGATTCAGGACGTTGTTGAGATGGTTAAAGAAGCACTTTAACCATCTCAACAAAAGAAAGTAGGAAATGTGAGAAGGTATGTAAGAAAACTGCTACGAAAGGTCAGAAAGGGCGAAACAAACTGGGAAGAATACCTATAAGCAGAGAAAAACTGGCGTAAAGAGGGGGAAATGGCAAAGAGAAGGAGAGAGGATGAGGAAAGAAAAATAATAAATGACGTCACCAGCGAAAGGTCCTTATGGAAATATTTAAGAGACAGAGGAATCATAAGAATTAAGGGAGAGGGTAGGTTAAAACCAATTTAATGGGAGAGCAAATCTATAAGAGAACTAGGTAGTGAAGAAAATATGGAAGAAGAAAGAGAATACTTAGTAAAAATTAGTGAAAATGAAGAAGATGACGATATAACAGTGGAAGAATTGGAGGAAGAAATAAATGGAATAGAGGAACGAAAAGCAACGGGTCCAAATAAAACACTATTAAATGTATGGAGGTGTGTGAATAAACGAGGGAAATGTTCTTGTAAGAGAAATGAATGAAGTATGGAAGGGTAAGAAAAAAATGCCTGATGAATGGAAGGAAGGCAAAATTGTACCAGGTTTTAAGAGAGGTCATAGGATGGATGCAGAGAGTTATAGGGGGATTACAATAATGAATGGGTTATATAGGGCGCATGCAAGAATTATGAATAGAAAGCTACAGAAAGTGATGAATGAAAAAAATGTGCTATCGCGGTCGCACACCCAATTTAGGAGGGGAAGAAGACCAACGATTACTTTTGTCATAATAGATTACATGATAAATAAGGAGATAAGTGAGGGGAGCAAAATAAATTTGTTATTTGTCGACCTTAAGTCTGCGTTCGATAAGATAATACAAAAAAGTTTGTGGAACAGAATGAAAAAGCTGGGAATATCACCAAAGTTCAGGAAGAATATAAGTATGATGTATGAAGGAACGAAAGTTAGGGTGACACTAGGAGAGCATATGTCTGAAAGGTTCAACCCAAAAAACGTGGTACAAGGTTATCCATTAAGTGGGAGACTGCTCAATTTATATTTATATCTGACATGGAAATGATACTAAGAAATGGTCAAGATGGTGGTGTCGTAATTGGTAAAGAAGAGATATGGTCATTGGGGTGTGCTGACGATATCGTATGCACGCAAAAGATAAAGACGGAATGAATGAAGTGATTGAGAGAGTAAGTATACCCACGAGAAACAGAGGACTGGCGATAAATTTGAATAACACGAAGTTGATGGTATGTAAAAAGAGTGGAAGAGATAGTAAGAATGATGTATTTAGAATGGACTGAGGGAGCCTGGAATGTTCAAAGAGGTTTCAGTATTTAGAATATATATTAAGTTATAATGGATCATGTAAAGCACATCTGAAAATGGTGGCTAGTAAAACATATGTTGCGGCAGAAAGAATGAGAGTTATATGGGAGGAAAATTTTGGAGATTCAATTAAAATGAGACTAAGGTTGTTTGACGTATGTGTGAGAACTATAGTAATGAATGGATTGGAAGTGTGGGCAGTTAAAGAAACAGAAAACAGAAGAGGTTGAAAAGATTCAACTAAGGTATTTAAAAGAAACTATTGGATTGGAAAAATCGACCCCTGGGGAAATCGTGTTGAATGAATTGAATAGGCACACATGTCTAGTGAATAGGTTTAAGAAGCTAGCAAAGTATGAGATAAATGTGGTATTGTATGAAGATGATAGGTTTGTGAAGAATATATATATATACCTTTTGATGGAAGAAAATAAAGGAAAATGCACATCAGAATGGATCAGTACTAGAAGAAAGGCATTGGAGAGAACGGGATGGACGATAAAAGGATGGTATAGAAGTGTCAAAGAGTAGATGGTGCGTGTAGAGGAAGTAGAAAGAGAATAACGGATGTAGAATTACATGAAAAAAACACTAGGATGGAATGTATGAAGTATAATAGGAGATATAGGGAAATAAATGTTGATATGAGGATGCCGAAGTAACTGGGGAATGAAATCAATATGAAAAAGAAGAGAATGATTGCAAGATTTAGGTGTAGTAATGAGGAAAGAGGAAATAGATATTGGATGAGTGACGGAGAGAGAATATGTAGAATATATGGAAAGAGAGAAGAACTGTGGTAGCATTGGCAAAGAAATCTGAAGGTATTGAATGGAATGATGAGGGAATAGAAATAATGGAAAAATAACTTGGGAAATGGCCTAGAGGGATTGGGAATCATGAAAAGGATATTAGACATAATAGGGAGGAAAGAGGAGGGAACTGGAAGGAAAAGAAAAATAAGACAAGATTAGAAAGGGAATTGGGTAGAAAATATTAAAAGAATGGAAATCGGATATCGGTTTTAGTATTTCTTTTTAATTTGTGTTCTTATATTTTGTTTTTAGTTCGTTGTCCATTTTTCTGTTTTGTTGAAGTTGTTTTTTTGTTTGTGTTATTTCTATCCTGTATTTTGCAAGCGTTACATTAAATACATTAGAATTGTATATTATTTTTATACTATGTATTAGATATTGATGTGATTTACGATTTATGGATTGAATTATGTACCTTATTATTTAGATATGATTTATGTATTGATTTATGTGTAGATGTAAAGTTTATGCCAATAAAGGTTTTCAGACTCGAAAAATTTTCTATACTGTACTACGTCACCATGATTCGAATTGAGTAAGTTGACGGATTTAGAAAGTCACTTTGTTTTTTGAGTAGTTACAAGAATTAAATAAATCAAATAAAATTTTTAAAACATTTAAAAAAATGGATTACATCATACTTTCGCTTTTCTTACATTGTAGTCGCCTGATGATGTGGTAGATATAACGATACCGGTTGCAATTAATAAAAAGAAGAAAAGAGTTACGTATTTATTTAAAAATTCTAGTTTGAAGAAATTATGCGTCTCCGACGAACTAACACAGCCCACTTAAATAATAGAAATCGCATATGGTTTATTTAAGACACAATAAAACACAATAAGACACAATAATAGAATATAGACATATATTTGCGAGAAATTTTAAATCTGAAATTCACGAAAAATTCTTAATGAAATTTATTAATTATTCGTTCCATAGCAACAATAAAACAAATGCAATTTATATAGTGAAAGTAATAAAAGTGTAGGCGAGATATAGTAATTTCTATATTTCTATACAATAATTACGGCCAGTAAAACAAACTATAATATTTTTGTTGAGTTATTGTAATGCGAAAAAAATGTTTTCTGTATATAATTTATTGTTGTAAGCAGCAAATCTTGAATCTCGATGAGCTATAATCAGAGGAATTACCAAACTATCAATATTTCACAAAAGGTAGTTCAGAAACAATAACTTTCTTTCTACAATTGAGATGAACAAACTCTATTAAAAATACATTCTTTTGTTATTAAGTATGTTAATCAATCATTCTAATTAGTTAACTCCTACTCATAACATAGTTCTAACACGGGTCAGAATATAGAATGCTATTCGGATCTATCTAATTCTCGAGCAAAACAAATTGCATTATTTCTTATTAAAATCATTGTTAACAACATAAATTGAGTTTATTTTGCTCAAATAAATATGCAGTTCCTGTTTTATTATAATTTTAGAAACATAGTGAAGTGATTTGGCATATAAAAACATTTTACTAGTGTGTCGTTCATTAAAGAACGTTTCTTTATCGCGATATATGTTTGTACCGTCATGTCATTTCAAAAGAACTCTTCGATCATTTCGAAATACATCGAGTCAATAAATTATTTTTTATAAATCCCGCAAGTTCTTTTTGGATAAATTCATTGAAAACAAACTTAATAATAAAAAGAAAAAGGTTTCTACTTCTAACGCACTAGCATAGTGTTCTACTTCATGAAAGCAGGAAGAAAATACTTATTTATTAAGTGCTTGTAATGCATACACCAGAAAGCAGTCACACACATTTCCACACAGCATTGAGTATATATTGCCAACACACTTATCGAGAAGAATACACATCGTAAAATATGCCATTGAGTCGCATGGTTCATCGCTCATTAGGCGTCGAGCCAGTTTCAATAGAAAATATGCATAAATAGAAAATATGAAAATAATCGGAAATATCGCACCGACCTGCATACCGCGTCGGGTGCAAAGCAATAACGATTTCGGTACTAATAAATATCATACCGTTTTACAATAGAACGAGATGCATAAATGAACGAGCGATTGCGAGAATAGTAATTATTGTTCTGCGTTGTTGAGTTCTTGAATATAAATCGTTTTGATTTATTCAGAGGCAACTTATAACTTATACCTTCACTCCCGAGAAGGTTTCTGTGAAATTAGTTTTTTGAAATTTTATACTGGAGCAAAGATACAGCCTCCGAAATGTTTCCTTATTGGTAGATAGGAAATATTTTTAACACATTATTTAGTGGTTTAAGGTTATCCATTTTCCATTCTCTTATGATGCATCATTC
>WYDF02276193.1:0-17575 GCA_009867245.2 Adranes taylori | reverse complement strand
GTAACCTAAGCCGCAGCTTTCGCTCGCTATACCCACGACTGCAATGTTGCCACGTTTTGGATATGATATTCCAACACGGTACTACATTTTAATATATGCAACCCAAACACCCCACATCGATGAAAGAACGTAGGAAGACATAAATTCCACCACCCACTGCAGCTATTCGCTCACAGGGAGCGTTACAGATAACTGAAAAGTAACTTCTGTTTAAGCATGTCGCTTAAATACCAATCCTGATTCTCGCATTACAATATTCGAATTCAAGGTCTTGCATCTAGAACGTATACTATTGTTTGGCTAGCGCACGCACTCTCTGAAGTCGATCTTTACCACCATACACGAATGTGAGTGCAATATTCGCACTCACTGCCAGTCGAATTATTGTACATACACGGATTACGAATTAATTCACACTCTTTGAATCAAATTAATTTCCCTATTACCGCGTACTTTGCTGCCTGCTAGCCTAGAGTCTGTCACGCATTTCTAATCTACGCTTTTCTGAATCTTTACTATCGTTATAGCGCACAAATCCTTTCTTTTGCGCTTGGACTTTGTTTGAGTTGAGCTTAAAGTGGATTTATAATTATTACTCTCCTCACTTTCCTAATCTGCGTACCACCTATTTCTGTTCCTTGCACTCTCCGAGTCAAGAATACGACTCATACGATTTACGAAGGCTCCGCCTACGAAGAAGAAGAAGAAAACGATACCTTAAACCAGCCTAGAAGATTATTCGAGCCGCCGAACTTTACCAATATCTCGTCTTATTTGCGTTAGTATCATTGACTGTACTTTTGATTATCAGTTTCTTTCGTGTGTCAATTATTTACTCATGTTTACTTATTTACATAGATTTTTATCATTATTTAATTAAGTATTTCAACCTTGACGTTTTATATTATTACTATTCCAATTGAACATACAATTGGAACGTATGGACATCATTATGTATAAGCGTATGGTTTTGTTCATTTACGAGTGTATGGCCAGAACCTGTATTTAGTACAAAATTAGAAAGAATAATTTGTGGTTAGTGTACAACCCTATACCTTCTGGCCATTGTACATAATAAAACTTTTGGGTCCGAGTATATGAAACATGGGATAGCGGTCCCGTCCACGAATTTTTGCTACATAAGTGCGTATACTGGTTTGAATTTCTTTTACGATGATCTCATTTAAATAAAAAATTATCATATTAGCATAATTGTATATTTATCCGATATCGTTTTATCAAATAAAACCATCTATATCTGTTAAGCGAGACGAAATTTAAATCTTTTTATTGTTAACGTTACATATATTGACGCATTGTATTATGATATATGTTTGAATAGAACTTTTTTATTTACGCTATCTACAAGGAGTGGCTATTGATATGCAGTTGATTCCGCTTAATCGGGATACCCGTTAATTGGGACAGTCGCTTATTAGGGACAAATCCTAAAGAACGAAAATAAAACCGGGGAAATAACACAAATTTACTCCGAAATAGTCAATAGTCTTTTTCGGAACAATAGTCCGTTTAATCGAGACAGTAAGCATGTATGAATTCCCGTGGTGCTGGGGATTCACACGTAAATACATATTTAGCGCTGGAGGGAGGGTCCTTCATATCATTATATATAAGAGTATGGTCGAGTTAACATAAATTCAGTCACTAAAGTGTAAAATGAGTCTAAAGTGTAAATAAAACTAAACTAAAGTGTAACGTGAGTCACTTGTATAATCCTTACCAAGATGATGCCAAGAAAGGATTTGATACTTAAAAAGAAAATTGATATCCCAAATAAAATTAATTACACTAGCCTTTGTCAGCTTGCTGAGATAATTACTGTGCCAACATCTATAATATCGCGTCGATTAGAAGAAGAAAAACAACTGCATGACAAATAAATGTTATATGAAGAAATACCGGGAACGTCTAAAAGAAAACGGGCAGGCGAAGATCCAGATGTAGAGGAGGCGCTATATCAGTGGCTTTCTGTAGTTACTCAGCGAGCTGTAAATAGTAGTGGTCCAACATTGAAGGCAAAGGCAGAGGATTGGAAAACGAGATGCAACATCAAATTTTGCGAAACATTATTTATTATTTCACAAAACTAACATATCTCATATCTGGTTTTTAATTTCTCCTTCATCCCCACCCCTTTTCTTTATTTCCCTTAAAATTTTCCTCATCACTCCGACCCCTTTGCTTTCTTGTCCCAATTCTCATAATTCTCAACTTCTTCCGTCTCTTGTTCATTTCATTTCATTCTATTCCTTTACATTCTTTCACCCAATGTTTCCATTTTCCCTCTTCTTCATAACAAATTCTACACATTCTCTTGCTTCCATCCATCCAATACCTATTCCCACTCACTTCGCTTCCACATCTAAACCTCGCAATCATTCTCTTCTTCTGCATTTTACCTTTAGCTTTAAAATACTTAGGCATTCCTCCTTCCACTCTTATCCATTTATACCTATCATTATACCTGCTTTTCCTAAACTTTGTTCTCTCTCTCTCTCTCTCTCTTGCTTTTCAAAATCTTTCATACTCTCTTCTACTTCATTTATTGTTCCTCTTCCATTTATCATCATATCCTCCCATCTATATAAGGACCACCGTATCCTTTCATATGTTTTTTTCTCCTCGTAAACCAATCATTCCTACATATACCATTTCATACCTGTCCAATATACATTCTTCATCATATAACTCCCCTCCGTGAACACTTTTCTCTCAAACTATTCCATGTTTTTGGACCCAGCCACCCATCATTTATATCTATCAAACTCTTAAATTACAATCTAATTCGGTGTCAATCTTTCAACTCCTATTATTCTCTTTAGAGATCCCACTTGCACTCTTTCCACCTCCTCTCTTTCACATACAGCCCACACTTCAGCCCCATACATCATTATATTCCTAACGCATACATCCAGAATATTTGTCCTTATTTTCACTGATTCCCCAAACTTTCCGTCCCATACACACCTCATTCTTCTCATAGCCACACTCGCTTTTGTCGCCACCATTGTAAGAAGCTCTTTGCATGTTCCATTTTGCGCCAACGTGAATCCGAACTATTTATACCATTTCACTGTTTTTATTTTGCTTCCATTTAATTCAAAGCTATCTCTCTTACCACCACATCCTCTATTCTTACATACCATCAATTTTATATGTTCTGCATTCATTTCTAACCCGCTTCTGTCAATGTACCTCTTCACTCTCTCTATCATATCCCTCATTTCTTCCATACTTCTGGCCATACATACTATGTCGTCCGCATAGTTTCGAGACCATATTTTTTCGTTCCTATAATAACTCCGCCCGACTGTCTCCTTCGTAGCATATCTTCTAAGTCAGCCAGGTGTATATACTGAATAAATTTCCGCTCATTGGAAAACCTGACCTTACACCTCTTCTGACTTCAAACCATTTAGATGCATGTAAAAAAAAATTTTCTTGTTCAAAATATTAAAAGAAGGCTCGATTTTTCGATGGAGGTGCGTTTGTACGTACGTAAGGATGTATGTTCAAGAATTTCTCTTTCCCTATGGGACCGATCTGGATGAAATTTGCTAGACAGGTGTAGACTATGAATCCGCAGAAATTTTGCGCACATATAGTACCTTGTATTATGCGTCGAATAAAAAAATCCCATGTTGCCAAATTGTATAGGAAGCGGTGTTGCCAAGATTTTTTTTTAATTTCTTGTATCGAAAAATACTTTAATATTTAAGGGATTAACCGAGTTTAAAAAAACTCTCATGTCATAGCCTCAGAGTAATTTGACCTTGAAAAAAAGTGTACAACCCTAAATATCTCAGTTCCTATGAAAGTTGGAAAAATGAAACTTGGGGACGTATGTAAGACGATGGGACCTTAATTTTTCTAGTGTGAACAACTGAATATACTTAACCAATTTTGAGCAATAAATTTTTTTTCAAAGTCTTTTGAGTAACACCCTGTATATTTTCTTATAGTTTGGTAACCCTTGTAATTCGATTTAATATGGTACCACACACGATGGGCCAGACTCTTATCGTTTCAAAGATATGACCCTTAATAGGTTAACATTTCGCAACTTGTTGCCATGGCAACCGACATTCAACAGTTATATATACATGTAAGGCCTACATGATATCTCATATATTCTACGTTACAGGATAAAATATTTTACGTTGTATGAGGCATATAAACTGCTTTTGCAATTGAATAAATGTTGTTATGTGTCGGGCGCATATTATAATTTTGGGTGGGGTTCAAAATGATTATTTTATTGAGAAATTCAGTTTTAAAATTAGAAGACTGAAATTTCGCTCGCACATAGTATATTGTATTATGCGTGGAATGAAATTAGTGCCATTTCTGCAAGTGGTATGGAGCGCGACGTTGCCTCATTTAAAATTTTACAAACTTTTGGTTATATTTCAGGAATTATAAAAGATAGGTCACTTGAATAAACTTTATTCTATAGGCTACCAAAAGCTCGTTCAATTTTATTTGCAACATTTCTAAAATCACTATTTAACATGTATACAGGGTGTTTTTTGTTTTGTAAACTTGGCGATCTCTATCACTAACAAACTCTGTTTGCGTCCGTGATAATATACCTCCTCCTTCATCTCCTCCAATCTTCTATTCAATATTTTTGCATACAGCCTATACATACCATTTATAACTGTCATTCCCCTTAACTTTCTACACATTTTCGTTCCCCTTGTTTATACACGGGGATTATTTCCCCCTGCTTCCATTCCTCAGGTATTCTTTCCTTTCCACACCATATTTTATACCCCTAGTTAAAGCGTTAAACCCCTTTTCATTTAAACATCCCAATATGCCCGCCGGCAACCTGTCAGGTCTTAGCGCACTTTTTTTTTTCATTCTAAATACCTCGTCTTACACTTATTCCACCCTTATATCTTCTGTATTTCCCTTCTCTACTCCAATCACGTATCACTCCTTTTCCGTTATATTTTTTCCTCATTCTCTCATATCACCCTTCTCTCTTACAGTTTTCCTCCCATTCTCTCAACTGTATTAAACTTCTCTCTCTTCCTACTCCCATGCCCCCCACCCCCCTTCCCTAAGATACTTCCACACATCATTGTCCCTCCTTAAATTGTTTATTTTTTCCCTCATATTTCTCATTTATCTCCTTACATCTCATATGCTCTCTTCCCCATTCATTGTTTTCTTTGTTGTATTCATCTGATGATGCTTCCACTTTTCTCACCCTTTCTAGTAGTTCCCTTACCATCTTTTCCTTCTTATCCATCCCGCATCTATCTTATACGAACTGATTGATCTTCTCCTTACATTTGCTCCTGCTTCTACCCTGTTCAATTTTTTTATCTCTTTCACTATCTCTCATCTCATCCTATCTCACATCTATCTTACTACATATCACATGCTTCCCATCTCATCCCATTTTACTTTGTCCAGTCTCTTTGTCATAGTTATTTTTTTCTTTTGTGTCATACTCCCTTTCTCAAATTTCCATTCAGATTTCAACGGAAAGTGATTAGATTGTATCCTATTTCCTATTCTTATATATTCTGTGTATATTCTTGCAGAATCATTCATAATCATGTAATCAGTTAACTTATCCTCCCCCATGCCCTCTAATTGTTAACTCTCCATCCCAATCTCCATTTATACATCTGTTCCCTACAGCCACTTCATCTTTTTCCATCCATTCTAATAGCCACTTTCCCTCCACATTTGCTATTTTGTTTTTCACCTTTTTTCCACATATTCCTCTTCCACCATACTTAAGCCTCCATTTACTCCAATCCTCGCATTGCAGTCTCCCATTATTGTCACTAACTCTATGATTTCTCTTTCTATCCTAAACATCTCACTTATTCCCTCCAGTCCTTATTCACATCAACTGTCACAATCATCCATTTTTTCCATTTACATTCATAACTCTTCCACATGCGCCTTCCCATTGCATTCCTTTCATTTTATCTCATTTATTCCTATTCTTACACCCGTAATGATCCCTCCCTCGCTCTACCTTTCGTATGTTTTCGCTTTGCCCATTACATTTTCCAGTCATACCCTTTAGGCAATTTCCTTTTTATCTCTTTCCATTTCTCTTGTTCCACCTATGTTTCCACTAATCCAATAATATCCTAACCCTCTAAATACTCTTTTATATCCCTTTGTATCATCTTATTATAAAAATATTGCATTTCAGCATACCATTTTCACATTATTATTCCTACTTCCATCCTTACTTATAGTTTCCTCAATTTTTCCACACCCTTTTATTATATATCTTTTTTTCCCACTCCCTCCCTACCTTGCATTGTCTTGCTTCCTACCTCCACGTTAATCTTCTCTTCTTCTTCCTCTATTCTGTCACTTCCATTCGTTTTAAGTTTTCCTTTCTTCATTCATTACTGCTTTCCCTTAACCTGGTATTTTCTCACTTCCTTTCCTCTGGCCTGATCATTGCTCGTTCTTTATTACTCCTACCCATAATTTATCTCCCGCTCATGCTTTCATGTAATCAAATCTCACCCGCTCATTTCCTCTCCTCTTTCCCATCGCCTCCATCCGTATCTTCTTCCTTACTTACCTCTCCTTTTCCGTTAAATCATCTTCTATAAGTATCCCGCTACCTTTCAAAAGCTTATCCCTCTCCATCACGTCCCATTTTCTCCTCCCATGTGCTTAATCTTATTAATGTTGGCCTTTCCTTTTTCTTTCCATCTATTTTACCTATTCTATAATAATCCGTAACATTAATGGTACTGTCTAAAATGGATCACGTCCATCGCAGCAATTCAAATCGAAATGAGAATCATCGGATTTGGACTGCTGAATTTATTTAGTTAATCTTTCGATTACATCCGTCTACGTTTCGATCTTAATTCAAGAAGTTCACCAGGACTAAAATTAACCTGTACCATGCTAACAAGAATGCATGGATGACGTTCGAAGTTTTTCGACATCAGCTTTCGACTTGTGATGTAAAATTACAGCATAAGCAAAGAAAAATGTTACTGCTTGTTGACAATTGTGCGACACCTTTGGACAACTTAAAAAATATTCAGCTACAATTTCTGCCTCATAACACCACGTCTTTAGTGCAGCCAATGGACATGGGAATAATAAAAAAAAAATTACATTGTACCGAGGAAAATTGGTTAATTACATACTGGAATCAATCCATTGATGAAAATCTTCTCACAAGTACGACAACGACAGGAGAAATTAGTAGCAAAATGAATATTTTACAGACACTACAGTTTGTAGTTGATATTTGGCGAGCTTTAAAAATTAGCATAAAACAAAATTGTTTTAGTCATTGCGGTTTAAAATCTGCAGATTCCAGAGCATGACAGCGAAGAAGTACATGAAATTTCACAAGTTCTTAATTGCCTTAATTTTTGAACAATTGACATCAACTTTCCATGTTATGACGAAATGGAGATTGTGAAGACGCAATTGTCTAAAGCGGGCATTCCCAACGGGGTAGAGGTGGACCCCCTAGGGTCTATAGAAGTTTCAAAGGGGTCTATTGGGGGTCTGTGACATTTTTAAAAAATTTCATTTATTTAAAAAATATATAATCTAAAATCGAATTTCTTGTCGCTTTTCTATATGCACTAAATGGCTTACGTCGTTGCTTCGAAGAACGCGAGCTGTTATTGGATGGGGATGGCTTATCCCACAAAGTGTCTAACCTTTCGGCGGGGTAGTCATGTTGTGTCTTATCTCTTGCGTACTCGCTTCTCGCTCGTCCGGTCAGTGAGAAGTTCATGTATTATGATGTAGGGTATATAAGGCTGCATATTATAGAAAAAAAACATGGGGTCTATGAAGAAAGCAAATTCTCTAAAAGGGATCTATGCGGGAAGCCCCCCGGTCTAAAGCATTAAATTTAAAAAAACCTGGAGGTACACGATGACGGTGATGATAAAGATCTTCCTGCTGACCGTGAGGCAAAACAATGTGTTGATAGATTACAGCGTTATTTTATGCAAGATGAAAATGACGGGAACCCTATGTCAGCAATAAATATCAGCGCTGATTTTGTACAACTAGAATCTCACAAAAAACAAAAGGCAGCCCACTTTGGACAAATTCTTCCAGAATACATAATTTAATTTAAATTGGAACAAAACAATTTTCATACTTCATGTATAGGGTTGCCAGATTTCTTGTAATTCAAACCGGGATCCCCACTCGAAAAAATCAACAATATAAGTCAACCTCACCTCCCCGTGGTGCACCCTGTTACCAGAGACGAAGCTCTGGTGACCGAGTATTTGACGGTATAACCAAACCACAGATAGAGAAATGTAGGAAATACTTTCTCTTTCCGCCGATGACATCACGGTTGGGAGCAGGTATTGAGAGCAGAGAGCAGGTGCTCAGTTATGGCAACCCCACAATGGCAATCGGCTGGTGTAGGCTAACAATCGACAACAGCTTATACACAAATTTATTAAAGAAACTAAGAAAAGTAGCCGGATGGGCCTTAGAAGGACGACATTCGGCATGAAAAAGGACATGATTATTGGTTTCTGGAACGTACGCACCTTGTATTAGGTCGGCAAAGTGAAACAGCTTGCAAGTATAGCGGAGAGGTATTGTGTGGACATCATGGGAGCGAGTAAAGTACGTTGGAATGAGTTTGGAGAATTGAGGACAGCGTATGGGCAAACCTTTCTGTACTCTGAACTTATGAGCAACAGAGGGAAAAACAGCTTGATAGACTCGAAGTCAGTATCTTCTAGAATCATCCTCGCCAGATCCGAATACTTAGGAATGTATCGGTCGTACAATGTTATGCATCCACCAAAGAAGCTGAGGAAGACATTAAACTAATTTCTATTCAGAACTCCAGGCAACAGTTCAGAACTGCTAGCAGAAAGGATATTGTAATTACGTTGGGCGATTTCAATGCGTAGGTTGGTACGGACAACTTTGGACTGGAGCAAGTGATGGGACACCATGGATAGGGCAACGAGAGCGCCTTGTGGACTTAGATGCAAGTAATGACCTAGTCGTCGGTGGCACAATGTTTCCTTCAAAACGAATTTCACCAAGTATCATGGGTATCATCAAATCTTTGCATCGAGAACCAAATGGACCACCTGGCCATCAGCAGAAGGTGGAAGAAGTCTCTTGAATGTGATAAATTGGAGAGAGGCAGATATAGGCAGGGAGCACCATCTTACGACTGCATGCGTTCGCATCAAGATTGCTGCCAAGAGGTAACGTTTTGATACTCAAATTAAGAGATTTGCTATTATAAAGTTGAAGAACGAGAAGAGCAGGAAAGAATATGGACTGAAAATAGAGAGCCGGTTTAAGGGCCTTAGGGTGGATGATGAAAGTGATGTAGAAGAACACTGGTTAAAGGTGAAAACAGCCTTCATATACGCAGCTGAACGAGTGCTTGGCTTTAAGAACCCAAGAAAAAAGGAGTGGATGTCGGAAGTAACTTTGCACCATATTGAACAGCGAAAAGAAGTGCAACTAAAACTAAACAGTAGCAAAGATGCGTCTACAGAAAATCCAGCTCCAGACAGAATCTCAAGCCAAGAACAAGCAGGTGAAAAAGAGTGATCGGAGGAAATGGATTTCAGAACTGACCGAGAAGGCAGAGAAAGCGGCAGGCACTGGAAACATGAAACAACTATGCGATGTCACGAGAACTCTCTCCAAGAAGAAAGTCAAACTCAGAAGACCGGTGAAAAATAAACAAGGAGTCCTCCTCACCAACCACGAAGCACAACTTGCAAGGTGCCGCGAACACGGAGGTGTTCAAGAGAGAAAGTCACGAAGATGCTGAATAAGAACATGAAGAAGAGGAAGAAATTGTACAGAATAGAGAAGGAGTAGGAAGTGTAAGTAACTCTGACCCACCCTCCAAGGAGATCAAGACAGGGATCAAGCAGTTGAAACATTGAAAGTCTCCTAGAGCAGAAAAGTAAACTCCAAATATTCAGAACCAATGTGAAAGTAGTGCTATTATATGGTTGTGAGACTTGGAAGATCACTTCTAAAATCACCGGTAGCTTGCAGGTCTTCTCGAATAGATGCCTCAGAAAAATTCTCCGAATCTTCTGGCCAAATGTGATATCTAACGAAGATCTTCGGAGAACTTGATTAATCGAACAAGTAGATTTTGTTCTGGCCGAAGAATATTGTATGGCAATTTTAGAATCATTAAATACCTTTGGAATTAATTTGTTAATACAGTCTATAGAAGCAAAATATTGATGTTTTAAATTACATGGTATGCGCAACACAATTCCGTGGCGGTTGTGCGTTCTTCTTCTGGGCTATTTTGTTTTAGAAAATATTCTGTAACCGTTTTTACGTGTGCTTGTTTGTGCTACATTTGAAGTATCTTTCTTTTTTTAATGTTATAGGCAATTCCAATTAAATAAAACTGTTTACATGGTCACGGATAGTAAATTGTAGCAGTCAGTTGTATCCGCTGCGTCGAAGAAAGCTCCCAGATCACTATTTAGCTTTCAATTACTCTTATTGTTTTCTTCCGAATCAAAAGATATCATGTTACACAAAAAAAACCATCCGACCACCACGACAAGTGTGACGACTGGAAGCTAAAGTCAGAACCAGTGCAGTGCTACCGCTTCCGATTACTATCGATCTCATGCATACATTCAAGCCTATTTGCATTTGTTCACATCGACACCATGCACAAACTGTAATACTTAAAAAGTATGTAATAAAGAAAAAATTGAAAACTGGGACTTTTGGTTCGTTCCGGACACGACGCGTAAAACTGGTGATAATCCCAATTAATCGGGACGCTTGGCGACCCCATTCATGTACCATGTATGTACGGAATTCATGCTGGAACAATTTTAGAAACTAGCAGATATTCGCTATAAGAAATGCCTTGATCTTCTTTTTAATACCAATAATTGGTTAATACTTTATATGTCATTCATTCAAATTCCAACTTATCCCCTCACATGATTTTATCCAATTCTCACATATTCTACATTTCCGATCATTCTTCTTTCCATACTTCCAGTACATATTTCCTCGTTCCATACTTCCGCATCAGACATACGCCTCCGTCCACTGAACTTTCGGCTCTGAAAATTACAGCTCTACCTAAAAATTAATAAAATGATACAAATAGTCCGATGTACTAAGGTACATCGAATACTTTACTGCACTTGACTAGAAGGAACTCATAACATCTTAAGATAAGTAAATTTGAAATACTTATAACTAACAATTTAAAAATAATTTTTCAATCAGAAGAAAATTATTCTCATATTTATCTAAAATTTAAATATGCAAAGTTTACACTTACTTTAAAACCGACGCTGCATATTCTAACTTCAACATTGATTTAAAATCCGATTTGATTCATAAATATCAGCAAAATGGGCCGTGTGAAAAAGAATAAAAATGAATAAAGTACAAACATAATTTTATTACAAATAAAGCACAAAATCTTAGCAAGGATTAAAAAATTTGAATATGTATATCTACATAGGTTCCATTTTTATATCTTCCATATTCATCAATTGATTGTCTGTTAACAACTGACTTTCGGATATTTCTAGTTTAATCCCTTCAGTGCAATCCTCAAGTTCCAATATATCATGTGAATTATCATTGGTTTCTATTTGTTTTTGTAAAATTAGAGCGTTTCGTCGTGTAGTTCCTAAATTATTGTATTCTGTAAAATTGGAAGCTTTCTCTTCAATGTGAATTCGTTTGTGAACCAACCAATTAGCTCTTTGCCCAGTCTTGAAATTACAGACTGTACACAGGAAAGGCTTCCCTGCGTTATGGCTTCGTTTGTGGTTTAAAAGATTTCCTTTGTGTCCAGTTTTGAAATCACATTCCGTACACTCTAAAGGTTTCTCTTCGCTATGAGTTCGTTTGTGTCTTACAAGGCTTGTTTTGAAAGCAGTTTTGAAATCACATTCCACACACTCAAAAAGGTTCTCGCCACTATGAGTTCGTTTGTGATTCACAAGTGTTGCTTTGTTTGCAGTTTTAAAACCACATTCCGTACACTCAAAAGGTTTTTCTACACTATGAGTTCGTTTGTGGCTTAAGAGATTTGCTTTGCTTCCAGTTTTGAAATCACATTCCGTACAATCAAAAGGTTTCTCTCCGCTATGAGTTCGTTTGTGTCTTACAAGACTTGCTTTGTCTGCAGTTTTAAAACCACATCCCGTACACACGAAAGGTTTCTCCCCGCTATGAGTTCGTTTGTGGCCTGAAAGACATGCTTTGCGTGCAGTTTTAAAATCACATTCCGTACACTCAAAAGGCTTCTCTCCGCTATGAATTCTTGTGTGTCTTACAAGGCTTGATTTTAATGCTGTTTTAAAACCACACTCCGCACAATTAAAAGGTTTCTCTCCGCTATGCGTTCGTATGTGTCTTACAAGTCTTGCTTTCTCTACAGTTTTGAAACCACATTCTGTACACTCAAAAGGTTTCTCTTCGCTATGAGTTCGTTTGTGGTTTAAAAGATTTCTTTTGTATGCAGTTTTGAAATTACATTCCGTACACTCAAAAGGCTTCTCTTCGCTATGAGTTCGTTTGTGGCTTAAAAGATTTCCTTTGAATGCAGTTTTGAAATCGCATTCCGTACACTCAAAAAGGTTCTCTACGCTATGAGTTCGTTTGTGATTTACAAGTGTTGCCTTGTTTGCTGTTTTAAAACCACACATCGTACACTGAAAAGTTTTCTCTGCGCTATGTGTTTGTTTGTGGCTTAAGAGATATGCTTTCCATGCAGTTTTGAAACCACATTCCGCACACTCAAAAGGTTTCTCTACGCTATGAGTGCGTTTGTGCCTTACACGGCTTGCTTTGAAAGCAGTTTTAAAATTACATTCCGCACACTCAAATGGCTTCTCTCCGTTATGAGTTCGTTTGTGGCTTAAGAGATATGCTTTGCATGCAGTTTTGAAATCACATTCCGTACACTTAAAAGGCTTCTCTTCGCTATGAATTATTTTGTGGTTTAAAAGATTTGATTTGCGTCCAGTTTTGAAATCACATTTTGTACATTCAAAAGACTTCTCTCCGATATGAGTTCGCCTCTGAGTTGCCCAATTTAATGTATTCTTAGTTTTGAAATCATAATTCATGCAGTCGAAAGACTTTTCTTCATTACGAATTCCTTTGAGAGTTGCATTATGTATGTGCCTTGTTTTGAAATCAACATCTGTGCAATGAAAATACTTATATTCTACTGTTTTAATTCGCTCATTCAGTAGCAAATTTGGATTTTTTGCAGCTTCTAAATTATAGTCTGGTGTAGAAAGTTTTTCTCCTAAATGCATGCATGTGGTATCTTTTAAATTAGTTAAATCAGCTGTTTGATAATTACAATTTACAGGCTCAAAAATATTGTTACTAATCGTAGTATCATAACTAGATAGGTTTGAATAGTTATACTCTTCTGGTGTTAGTTTTTCTTCGTGACGAAAATGTTCACATTGATCTCTTTTTATCTCTCTGACGTGCATCCACTCTCCTGTATTTACACTTATGGTTTCTATGCAATTATCATTTAAATAATCTGTACCTAATATTTGCGGTTCGGTTATTTCTATTTTAATTTCAGTAGGTGATACGTGCCACATTTGCCGTATTCCTATTTCTTCCGTCATGTTCCTTTTATACATTTATATCCCATAAGTTACTTTAGTTTGTAATAAAAATTTTAGAAACTGTAGCAAATGTTCGCTATAAAAATGCCTTTTTCTTCTTTTTAATACCAATAATTTATTAATACTTTATATTTCATTAGATATTCATTTTAATTCATTGTTGTGACGTGTATACACTTAGCGACAATTTATCCCAGCGAGGAGTTCTTCTTTTGTGCTATACGACATACGTAACACGAGCAACGTATATAGCACTTGGATTCGCAAAAACGTGGCGATATATTTACCATGTGAATCCATACGTACCGAATATTAAGATATAATAAAACATATTATTTAATCAAAATTATAATTTATTATTAAAATTATATAATACTTTTATTATATCATTAATATAGAAATAACAGTGTGACTTATTCATATCACAAAATATGCAATAAAGAAAAGTTATTTTCGCCTCTAGAAAACTGCTTTATATATTAATATTCTATCTCTTTATTTTTTTTTAAGTTTTCTGACATTGTATTGTTTATTTTGCAATGTATTGTTTGTAGTTTTCAATGTAGACGCTTTATTATTATATATCTATAACCCACTTTAGATATCGACTCCGCTATACAAAAAAAAAGTATTTTTCAGAATTCTGTAAATATACTATTTACAATTAATTTTATAACTATAATATACATGTATGTATACTATAGTTTTGTGACTTGATTTATTTTGTACAATTTATTAAACTTTTTTTTGTAATTTTTTGAAATAATCGGACCAGCCGCTTAATCTGGACAAAATGTACTAGTCCCGATATGTCCCGATTAAGAGGGATTAACTGTATAACAAACCTTTATTAGCATGATATTCATACAATTACAAATCAAAATACATAATAAAACATACCATCTGCCATTTAAGTATAATAAAATAATTCTCCTATATCACCTAACACAAACATAACTTCTTGAGACCCAGTTTTTATTGAATAGGGTACTAGAGGACCAGGGAGCACCGTATCCTTCACTATCTTTTACTTCTCCAATTGCCATGAGTAGTAAGAGATGGCCGATTCTGACCAACCCTTCCACCCTTCTGGAACAGTTCCTAAGTCGCTCTAAAACGGTACCCCTTCCGCGAAGCGGTATTAAAAATACCAGGCAAGTGAAGTAAGAGGGACACTGGAAGTATAGCGCAGAGCATGCGTCATCTAGTGTTGAATGCTTGGAGCGAATCTATAAGCAGTAGACAGGGATCTATATTACTGGTAAATTTGTAATCTGATAGATTTGAGTTTCTAACGCATTTGAAAGGTGCGTATATTTTTTATTTTTTTAAAACTAAATCATATTTTTTTATTTAACTAAATATAAAGAAATCTCTATTTACAATAAAACCAGATGCTTTTTTGTTACCAGATAAATATCCTCAATACAACTTCTCATCCGATATTAGTCAAATAAAGATCTATGTATTTCTCATCGGTATATAAATGAAACTAATGATTTAAATAAATTACATATATTTTACATAATATGATAGATTACAATAAATATTCACAATGTTTTATATACGTAATAGATTTAAACCAATAGTTTTAAACAATTCTAAAGAAATTGATATAAACGAATAACGTATAATAAATGTAGAGAAAATTGAATAAACAAAACAATTACAATATAGATTAAATGAAATGTTCAATTTTAATGAGCGGGGCTCCACAACTGAAACAAAAAGTTTGCAGATCGGGTATAAGGTTATCTTTAAGGTTAGCCCTCGAAATGATTTGTATTGGTCGCAATTGTGATGTAAAAGACATATGCAGATTATAGTTATGGTGGATACATTTATTACATGTATTAGACGGATATCGAGGATCCAAGGCAGCTAAGCAGGTAAGTTTGGATATCAAATTACGCTGAAACCAACTCCCGGAGGCCAATACGCCAAAGGGGTATGCAATAACACTTCTAACCTCCATATATGCATGTCTTAAATATCTAGGTGTAAATATGGTAATACCTTCTCTAGACTATATCTGTCATATGCAATAAAACCTCCCCATTCCCAAGATAAGTCGTAACGCAAGTGATTATCATAAAAATTGTAAAACCTCTATTCGGTTACTTCTTTCTAACTGTAGTTATTGCAATAGGGATGATGGTAACTCGAAAATATTTAAATTACTACAATTATCAACTATAACGACCAGAACTAAGCCCCGCAAATGTGGTGTCACCATGATATTATCAAACACGTTTTTTTGTGCAACCAAAAAAACCAAATAAAAAATGTATCAGATACCGAAAGCCAGTGTGAATGAGGATGTGTTCGAACTGCTGATGTCAAGTATTGCAAATTGGTGTTTGGTAGCGAAAATCAGAAAAATTATATGGAGGTGTACGTTATTTCCGATCCGCTAGTCCCCTTCTGTCGTATCCCTTGGTGACCACCTATGTCTATCTGAGACCATGAATACACAAACATTAAATCTATAATTCCTCTTTATAATCAGAAGTAATCAAAAAAAATATATATGATGATAATGGAAAAGCCAAAAATAACAACTCACTTTGTATTTTTCGAAAATTAGATGACACTAAAGTCGGAAATTTAACTTCAATTTTTTTTTAACTACCAACAAAATATGTTGAAACAGGTTCTAGGTGTTGTGTAGCAAAAGTAACTCCTTTTATACTGTAGATGAGAAGTTTCTTTGAAGACGTTAACAATGAACGTGTAACTAGTCGTATTACTCTAGAAATGAACAAAGTTCCCCCAGAGAACTAGTTTGGTTTTAGAGCTCACGCTCTACTATGGACTCTCTTCTAAAATTTCAAACAGATATTACACGAGCACTTAACAATGGCCATTGCGCTTTGGCAGTGTTTCTAGATATCTCCCATGCTTTTGACACTGTCTGGCATGACGGACTAGTTCGGAAACTCCATGAGCTTCATATCTTTCATCCTAATATACTGAGGATATTTATTCGACCAGTCATATCTATCCGACCATACCACCCAAACTAAAATTGGAGATTCTCCAGATCCATACAACTTAAGGCTGACGTACCACAAGGGTCTGTCCTTGCTCCTCTTTTGTACATCATGTACTGCTATGATCTCCAATCCCCAACCACTCCAGATACCTATAGTGCTTTGTATGCGGATGTCACAGCTTACTGGGCATGCTCACTAAAAGCGGAAACTGCAAACCGTCATCTGCAGTTATCTGTACACAATTTTTCAAAATGGGCGCGAAAATGGTGCATCACCCCTAATCCGAGTAAAACTGAAGCCATCTTCATTAAGCATAATAATTATGTCAAAAAGGGACATCAAAACCGCGCCCACATCAAACTCCGACTCTGGAATGAACCCATTTCGTTAATAGACGAAATCTGCTATCTAGTGTCTAGTTTAATAGAACATTTAACTGGAATTCTGACCTGAACTTCACCCTTTCCAGGGTACGCACACGCGTGAACCTGATCTCCACACTCAGGACGTTTTAGAGGATGTCATACAACAACTCTTCATGACACTTACAAAACCTATATTAGTCCACTGATAGACTATAGAGCTTTTCTATATTCTACACTTTCTAATACAAAAGCGCACAAACTTACTACCTGTGAACGAAGAATATTTCGAAAAATTGACAGGTTACACTTCCAATTTCCGAGTGCCCTACTATATGAACACTGCTCTGCTCAGCCTATCACAGATCGTCTAAAATCCCTACACTCTAAATATCCGACTCGACGTGATGCAGAAAATAACCCAATAGGCTACCAAAATCTTCGATCTTTGTTCTGATTGGAAAGCCAGTCACCACCGTAGCAAACTGCCTCGCATACCCTTCCCACATCCGCCAGCTCGAATTATCCAAACCATGCAGGAACCTCCTGAGTATCTTCAAGA
>WYDF02276192.1:0-31313 GCA_009867245.2 Adranes taylori | reverse complement strand
AATTAAACACGGACTAGTTATACATAAAAAATTTACATTAAATTAAGCATGAATTACGTGATATCTCATTTTTTTCAAAAATGGACTTACACCACTTTCAAAATAAACGGTCCATATAAGGAATTACTTTATTAAGAATAAGGAATTTAAAGGATATTTAACTATGATTGTAGATCCAAAGGCGGAATTTTTACGAAGCAGGAAATATTGTAACGAGACAAATTATCCTCGTTCTAATTTAGTTGGATGATAGAAAGTTTGTGCATTTGATACTTATAAATTAGGCAAATAATTCAGGATGCTTAGATGCTGTAAAATGTTTAGCGATTTAAGAATGTTTTTTGTTAGACGAAATAAGTTACAAAAGGGCAGACAGTTATTGGCAGGTTTACCATAAATAAGTTTTACAATTAAAATATAGTGGGAGAACGGTACGACGCTATATCATTGTATGTGTGAATGAACCGATCTAAGTAGCAGGTAATCAATAATAGGTGAACACACACTGTGTGTGTTGCATTAGTGTTTGTGAATATGCACATTTCATTCAATTTACGTTAATCATGGCCGAAAGTAATTAGAGATGATCAAGTGGAATACTCCAGATGAATGCAATTTACCATAGGACGGGGAAAATACTGAGAGTAATTAATCGTATTCGGCATTCAGCTAGGCAAAAAAGTTTAAAATCTGCATAGAAGCCACAGAGCCCCGATGTTCGTAGTTACGAAGCAAAATCTTTGTCGGTGTGAATTTTGAAAATATAATTATGAATTGAATTAAATAAAATCAGAATTAATTCTAAATTGAATCATAAATAAAGTAAATTGTTAATAAGTTAGCTATGGGGATAGCAATTACAGTATTTGGTTATAATTAAATAAATTCTTTTAGTATGAATTTTACGAATAAAGTAAATTAAATTGTCAGACATATGTGTACCTATTTATAAATTAAGTTTGTGAGGATACATACAACAGAAACTGTATATTTCATGTTTATTTAAGAACTTGGATTAAGTATGAACGCCATTTTATTCAACTATTCGCATGCATGAATCGAACATAAGTATTAATTTATTTTATTAATTGTTGAGGCGTTAATTATTTTATTTTTAAATGCACGAACATTTATTTTGTTGACATGTAAAAATTTTCTACACCATTCACAATACATTTTATTAAGTTTAATCAACTCGTTTATTTTTTCAGCCTCGACTCAGAAAAGACAATTCGTCGTTGATAGGAGTGCGAAGAGCTAGTTAAATTTATGTTAATCTAATGTAATTAAATCAGTAAAGTTCTCGTAACCCTGCAGTGTTGGTAGACTAAAACTGCATAGATTCTGACTAGGTAAAAACTATAACTTTATTAGTAATAGATAAATTGAAGCAAGTATTAAAGCTAATCGCATTTTCTAAGCATTGAACGAAACAGTACCTGAGAGGGTGAGCGGGGCTCGTTACGTTAGTCTATACAAAAGATCCCCCTATTACCGATGTCACGTTGGGAAGTAACAGTGCCTCCAAAAAATATATTTTTCTAAAAAGCATAGAAAAATATATTACCTGCTTCGAAAAACTGCAGGTAACGTTTTTGGAACTACAATCGCAGTTAAATATCCTGACCTCACATGATTTCCGCCTTAAAAAAACAGTGTATCAATAGTACTTGATTCGTACTGATTGGTTAAGAAATCGAGGTTATCTGGAGAAGGAGAAATAGATATATATTCAGTTCTCTTTCTAAATAATAATTATTAATTAATATTACTTTTTTTAAATATTATTACACTCTAGCCTGGGTGCGGGGGGTATGCCAGAATAAAGTTGTAGCAGAGGAACTTATATCTACTTAATAAAACACGAATTAACAACTGTACGGAAACAACTATATTTATAAGTTTACTTTCGTAAACTTCCAACGCCTGCGGCCCTACTAATTTAGAGATGGTGCACTCTCAAATCGCGTCAACAATTCCTTCCACTAATCGCTCCACCAAATCCAATCACTTCACTTAATCGCCTTTGAACTCAACCTCTCGCTCGTGTGACTATCGCCAAACCATGAGATTCGAGATTTAAAAAAATATATAGGTTTACCTTTTACAAAAGTAGGATATCCTATTACTGCGGATGGCATGGCGGACCTCTGGATACGCAAAGCCGAACCGGCCGTTGCATTTCCCAACGGTCTAGCAATGGTAGGTACTAAGACTGCCAATAAAATCAACGACTCGATCTAAACATGAGATTTCAGCTAACAAACTGGGATTTCAGCTAACGAAACATGGGATTCAGCTAATGTCAAATATCCATGTCTCATATGAGTCAACTCGCAGGATTTTAGCCACTGCTACCTTCTCGTCACTTTTATAGATCTCCGCTATGGGACAGGTTACGTCGACGCCGCTTAGCACTAAAATCGGTTGAGATCAGAATCAAGACCAATACTGCTTAGGATACCTTGCATTTACCGAATATATCAATCCCGTCGCAGGAGTGCTAGAGTCGCACATGACGATCGACTATGGAGACCGAAAATCACGATTCACTGTATGATTAAGATGGGGTAACCTAAGCAGATGAACATAATGTGAGTCGCAAACGCTAGCAACTCCGTTGTAGTCTTTCTGAGAGCGGCGATTGGACACGCCATATCATCACGGAACTAATCTCCTAACTAAGCAGAAAATGTGGTATCTGCATTCGATAGTTGCTGCATAAAGTAGGCAAAAAGACTCAAAGTGATATGTATGTACTGCACAGCAAATAGACACGATCACAGTTATTAAAAACCTGGCTGAGTAGCGAATTTGATAGACCAAATGTCGGAAAGTCTGTAAAAATGAGTCACAATGCATTTGCGTAGAAAATATATTCAGCAAAAACATAGACATCTCTGACGAGTAAAAGCTGCTCATATGAGTCACATAGGCTACTACACGTCTTCGTGTTTTCTGAAATAATCCATAAGCGATTCAGAAAAGAGCGGTAAAGTCGTGGAGGACCGGAGTTAGTTAGTAGGGTTTATCTGTGAGCATTGTTCATTTCAACGACTCTACAATTCCTCCCCCCACTCCCTCCTCATGCAATATATCACTTCAATCTATGTAAATGGATTGTGAATTCCTCAACCCACCATAAAAAGAACAAAAGCCACACGCCATCGGTTAAAATAAACAGACCGAAGATAGTAAAGCAAATACGCAAAAACATTTCCAGAGAAGAAATGTTAGATATCAAGTCAAAGTGTATTTCCCCAAGTTATAACTAAACACTAAAAATAGATATTTTAATCATTTAATTCAAGGGTCTGTAAACCGCCGCTCACGAACCGAATACAGCTCTTTAGGTAAGCGTTTGCAGCTTTTTATATTACATTAACCTCATGAGAGACTGTTAAAAAAAGCATGTTAAAAAAACATATTATTTGAAACCTAAAAAACAAAATAAAAATTACTTTTTTGTTTTAGAAGTAGCTATTTTGAAATATTTTGTTATTTAATTTAGTTTACACACAGATATTTAAATACAAAATTTTTACAAATATAAGAATGTTTGGACTATGGAAATACCATAGTGAATCGATCCATACGGATTGAAGAAACGGATATAATATTACAAGAACTGATCGGAATAAGCACTAGGGAAGAACTTAAGGTTCAGAAAGGGATATCAGCAATTTTGGCTTCAGACACATACCTATTACTTATCTTACATTATGTACTAGAAAGCTTTTGATAGCTTTTCTATCCTCATTCCTCGTGGAATAGGATTTCAGCGAGGTAGCCAAACCTATTAGAAATCATACATCAAAGAGATTTAATGTTAAACCTAGCTAAATTCAAATATTGTCAAATATTGAACATTTGCTCTCAGGCTCATCCCTCCCGTAAGAAGTGTAGTTATTTTATGTTTTAATTTTTACTAGATTTTACTAGATTTGCATTTTGTGTCGTTTAAGTGGCAAATGTATAACACTTAACATGCGTTTTTTTAACTTTTTCAGTCTACAGTTAAATCTATCGAAGTAAGTAGCACTGTGTCAGCTCTAATTTAGAAGATATAAATCTACATTGGTATTCATCTTACAGCCTCTTAAAACAAAACTCACAACTTTATTTGGCACCGTTTAATACAGATGCTGCTACACTTCAAATGCAGTTAACAGATTTAAAAAGCAAGGCGTTGTGGAGCAGCAAGTTTACAACTATAAGCAATCGCTTGGAAGATTGTAATGACAACTAATTCTTAAAATACCCTTTTCATTATAATTTTCTAACTTAACACCTACTTACTTCAAAATTCATCTTACTGCGAAAAAGTAAATACTGCTTACATATCTTCATATAACGTGTTAGTACGTACTGTAATACTGGAGATGAGCCACATGTGTTAAGGTATTGAACTTTGATTGTTAAACTCCCATTTTCTATTAAGATCACTGTAGAAACAACTTTGGCCATCTTTAGGATGGTCCGATGCTTCTCAGAAAAAAAAACCCAGTATTATATGAGGTAAACTTTGATTGTTAAAGTCCCTTGCTTCATTGTATACATTAACGGTTCATCTCAATTTGTAAAGGTATTAATCGTCCAAATGCATAACACATAGGTGATACAATATATTATACCATATTGTATACAGCGAATAATTCACAAATTAACATCTTAATATAGGCAAACTTACATACAATCAACATTTAAATGATAAATGAAATTAATAATTGGTTGTCGGGGCATTAACTATCGTAATGGTTACGTATCGGATTCGTAGTTCGATGCAATGAGACCTTACGCCTATACTTGGCATAAGAAAAGGTGTTCATAACAGCTGTAATCCTATGATAGAAACATGTGTTCACCTTGCCTCAATTTTTACAACTAATTCTCAAAATACCCTTTTCATTACAATTCACACCTACTTACTTAAAAATTCGTCTTACTGCGAAAAAGTAAATACTGCTTATATATCTTTAAAAACAGATTGTTATTAGCCAGATATGACAAAGCTGTCAAGACCGATACAAGGTCACTGATCAAATTGGGTTATATTTGGAAAGTTCAACAAGTCTGAATTTATTTAGTTCTATTCTTTTGTTTTCGTTTTGTGCAATATATTGTTATCGTGGGTTATTAAATAAAGATTTTTATATTTTATTCGCTTTTTTAGATGAATTTGGTTAACTAAAATTCTTGTGTGAAAAATTTCAGATTTTAATTATCTTAATATCTGATTCTTCTTTCTCTATAGTCTGTCGACCCCTGACTTAGTATCTAACATCTTAATACAATAATAAAATTCCGGCGTAACTGTCATTAAAAATTGTATCAACATAATAATAGTTATAAACATACCCTCTTGCCGATGCAGTTATATTATATCGGCCAGGTAAAAGAATTCTATAAAAATCTCCACCAGAAGCTGTTTTAACCACGTGATCAATACCTTCGATCAAAATTTCTGCTCCATGAATTGGATGGCCTATAGTTGTAAATACGAAACCAGTTACACCCAACTGTACCTGAAAACAAACAATAATTAGGACATACAAAAAATGCATGTACTACTGTTAAATTTTTTTATTCATTAATTCGTCATAAATGCAAATTACAGTATTCAAATTAGAAATCCGGCCCACCATGTCACAACGAACACTAAAAAACATGCAAAAAGTACTCAAGTCTTTTGGAATAACATTCCTAGAAATCTTTTCTGTAAACAATGAAAGGTATGTATAGAAAGAGAAGTTTTGTGAATTACTAATAATCAGGATGATTTTAAAAATATGCGTGAGAAGCATAATGTTGTATGGGGCTGAAGTATGGGCGATGAAAGAAAAAAAAACAAATTGAAAGAATGAGAATGAAATATATGAAAAGGGTGTCAGGTATGGAAAAGTCGACTCCGAGTGAAATAGTGTTACAGGAACTGCATGAATATAAATATTGGGTATATAGACTTAAGAAGTTGGTTAACTATGAAAGAAAGGTGATGATGGACGATGAGGGGAGAATTGTAAAAGGAGGGTATGTGAAATCAGTGTTGAAGTAAGGGGGGATGATAGCAACGAATGGGTCAGGGTTAGAAGGGTGTATGAAAGATGTGGATGGTCAATGTATGAATGGTATAATAGGATGAGGGAAGGTATTAATTGTGAGGTAAAAGTAGAACAAACGTTGCGGGATGTGGAAGTATAGGAAAGACATCAAAGAATGAGTCGATACAATAGGAAATATAAATATTTGATGGTTGAAGGTATTTTACCAGAATATTTGAGAGCGGGAAAAAGCATGAAAGAAAAGAAAACAACAGTTAGACTTAGGTGTGGTTGCGAGGAAAGGGGAAATAAGTAGTGGTCTAGTGATTAGGAAAGAAGTTATGGAATATGTGGGAAGGTGGAAAAATCGTGAGAGCATTGATTGTATGCATGTAAAGAAATGTTGTGGACAGATGACCAAATGATGGTAGCGGGCAATCGGAGGGCGCACATGGGGCAAGGAATAATTGACACAGAAGTAATAGAGAAAATAATGTGAGATTAATAAGGACGATGAGATGTGACGAATGCTGGTGGAAAGTTTATGTAGTGGAAAGATTGTAACGATGCAAGGTGGAATGTCTGTGAATTAACCCATGGAAAGAGGGGTCGAAAAGGGGATGCAGGGAATTGTAAATAAGTTGGGAATATAAGATGGAAGTGAAGATGTGTGTAAAAGGGTTTTGTTAGGGGTTGTAAAATATAGGGATGAGAAAAAAGGTAAGAAGAAAAGGAAATAGAATAAAGAGAAATAGAGAAAGAAAGGATGAAAGGTTACGTGAACACAATGCGGGAACAAATGAGAGGGAAGAGAACAAAACATGGATGCGAGGATTGAAGATTTTGGATCTGAAGAAAGTTTTGTGGGAGGTTGTTGGAAGAAAACGGATGATACAGCTAAAATCGTTTTTGTATTATAATTGTTGTTATATATTCTGTCAACGCAATCCAAGGAAACACTTTCTCACCAACAGAATAGTAGCACAATTGAACTCATTTATGCCACATCGAAAAACAAGGACTGGAATATAACTATTGAAACAGTCTGATGCAGTAGCAGTTCTCATCAACTTGGTTGTCTACGCTTCCTTAAGAATACTAATATGATAATTGTTGCTACAAATTTTTATGCAATTTGTGAAGAATTTTTATTATTTTTATTTAATTTTGTTGATTGTAACATGGTAAATTTTAAATTATTGTAAAAGAATTATGTCAATAAAGGTTATTATTACTATAAGACAATTACTGAAAAAATGGTGTTACTAAAAAAATTCCAGATGAAGCTTTCTCATGTCGCTTTTCTCAGGGATCTCAGGGAGCTTTCTCAGGGATCACACATATACTAAATCTGAATAATTTTTTTAATCTATGACTGATGTAAATTTTGATAAAATGATGTTTGAGCTCAAATAACCTCCTCCTCTCCACTTAGGTGCGAAATATTATCAAATGAATATGCTGACAAGATAAAAGACGTTAAAAAATAAACGGAAAGACAGACCTTCAAATCTTATTTAAAACAGCTTAATCGAAGAAAAATCGGTTATTGTAGCTGTGGCGCTTACCTACTCCGAATAGGGAAGAGAGATAATCTGAAATTATACATATTGCGATAGTGAATACGATTATGCAGAATAGACGCTATTCTAGGAAAATACTGTAACAAAGCATGTTACTTGAAATAAATTAAATCGATTAAACAAATAAATTGCGCAAAACCGATCCTGGAATTAGTTTGAACGTAGAATTTCTTCAAAAATACGAACGCGCCACGTTACCACCCATGTATAGCTAATCATATATGTAGCAGAGAATGATATATAATTTTGATCAGTTGTACACACGTTACCTATGCTTAATATGTATGTACGCTTTCCGTATATGATAGTAGGTAAAGAAAAGTAGGGGTTTTGGCTATTCTATAATATGCAAGCGGCATATGGAATACCCGCTCACTCCGCTATTGTCTGTGTTTGGTAAGCGATTTCATATATCATACACTGTTCTGTTTAACGATATATTTTGAATAGCTTTGTTTCTCCTACCACCTCATCACCAACATATCTACTATGTCACTAGAGGGTATACAGCTAATCGACGCATAACCGAGACTAGTTGTAGTCACGCAAGCCCTCAGAGTACATTCGGATTACCGTGGTGTTGAGACAGCTTACAGTGTCTCTTATCCGCACTTACTTGATAGAGTGTATACTGCTAGACGACGCATAACCGAAATTAGTTGCAGTCACTCAATCCATCGTGGCACCTTCGCATACCCGTGGTGGTACGATGGCTTATAGTGGATCCCTATGATTCTTGTCTTCTCCGTTATTCATATCGTGTACTTAGATTTACCCCCGCCTTCCCGTTACATTATTAACTATTTGTACAAGCTTTCCGTATTTTTATGATTTCGTTATTTTATCACCGCACACTTGTATTTTTTTATATGCACTGCTTATATATTATTTTGTTTATAATAGAAATGCCATTGTTTATTTTCTAACCGCCAATGATGCGATATCAATTTAATTTGACATTTGATTATTGACACATGATCGTGCATTTAAATTTTCTTTATTTGTTTATGTTGACCATTAGACGTTATTTAGACGTAAAATCAGGTGCCAACAAGAAAACCGGTGGAACAAAAAGAGCGGTTTAAACGTGCAGTCTCATCTTAAACTGACCTGGCGCACGAGAATTCATAGTTCGGCATGATATTACATTCTGAGGTAACATATTTGTTTGCGCCATCTGTGACAATCGCTAGGACTCTCCGTTAGCAGCATCGTGAGCGAGAGTCGGTTATAATACTCAATCAGAGACAGACAGGATATTGGAAAGAGCGACATCAGAAAATACAAGAGATAAATTTATAAATAATAAAAAACCTAGAGAGCATTCCACATAATGGCGAAGGACACACCAAAAATGAAGGAGACAAATGACAAAAGTAGACCATGAAAAGATTCACTGTGATTTTATCAAATCTTCAAGAAGTGAATAGATTTTGGGCAAGATTATTAAATTTTTTAATTTATGGAATTATAAAAAAAATTAAGTTAATCAGTTCTCATGGCAAAATATTAAGAAAGGATAGAAAATAGTGGACTTACATCCTGCAATGCAGTTTAGTATTGTCCCAAATACATTCTGTATTAAATTATGCGCGAGAAGCTCCGGAATATATTTAGCTTCGGACAGAAGAGTGTTTAATGAGTAGAGTGCCAGGTAAATCCTGCCGTACCACTGGCAACTACTCTTTTGGGCAGTGGCGTTCATGAGGTTAAATTTCTTCCAAACAAAACCTTCTCTCCATTCGCCACTGACGAGCGCTTTAAAAATATTTATGTTATATATTTGAATACACTTAATGTTGACTATTTTAAAGTTCTCTAAGCTAATATATTGCTTACTACGACACCAAAGTTTGGAAGTCAAAGGCACAAAAAGCCACTACCACACAGCGGCAACATAGAAACGTCCACCTATCGTGAACGAAAATGAAATAAACATTATACGAACACAAAAGACAAACAACAAGCCAATTAGGGTAGTAATATATTGTAACAAAGTAAAACTTAAAAGACTTAATTTTTATTAGTTTTTTGTATGTACTTTGAATACTCATAAGCCATTATGGCTAAATGTTAGGAAATGTTTTATTTCTTTAAGCAATGTTGCCTAATAATCAAATTAGTTGTAGAAGTTAAAATATTTTATATTAATTAATATATGTCATAAGAAATTGACTTCATCATTAGTATTTAAATTAAAACATATCAAATGGGAAAAATTATTTGAGTGTTGTAGTTGTTTGAGCGTTCAATAAAATATTCTTGAATATTGATTATTGATTGTCGCCGCAAAATTGGCACGACTAATTAATAGATGTACTAAGCTATGTAGGCGGCGGGTGAGAAATGAAAAGGAAAGAAGCAACGAAAACAGTAAAAAACCGTTCCATAAAAGGCGATGATCGCAACGAGTTTAGCGCGTGTCCAGATAGCTCTGATAGCTCTAAGTGCGAGATGCTTTGAGACGGTAGTATTAAGAGTAAGAAATTATTTAATGACTTGGGATATATTATGGGAAAGAATTAGAAGGGGAGCTATTAGCAATAGCTAGAGCAGTTGTTGGCAAGTGGCTCAAGCTCGACAGTCGATGTAGGGGAAGCAACGCTTATTAAAACAATCGATGGTTGCATTTGTTCTACAAAAATAAACTTAAAGAATATAGTGTACGTGCTGTCTGCAGCTCTAATGTAAATTATATTAATATTTATTGACTGGTTTGAAAATCTCAAACAAAATTATTTTAATTCTGAATTTATTCTTCTCACTAATTTTTTATTCTAAGATAAAACTTATAAACTAATAAATTGCTTAATGTTTCTTAGCAATTGATTTAAGAAAAAGCTTAATGTTTCTTGACAACTGTTTTATTTACTTGAGACTTAGTTTAAAATTTATCGCATTCTAATATATTAATATATAATATATTATTGATTATGAATATATTTAATAAAAGAAATATTGCATTTTATTGTTTTGTGTTATGCTGACTTGATTTAACTCTAAATTAATTTATATTAAATAAATTAATAATTAAATTATATTTTCGATCCCTTTCGGGTTAATTCAGTAAAGTAAAACTTATTTATCTAGTAAAAACTCATCCTGCTATATTGTGATTTAAAAAATTAATGGTGACAATATCAAACAACAAAGAATGTACAATACAAACACGCTGACAAGGAATTTATAAATTCCAAACAAATTACTAACTATAAACCACTAAATATAAATACAAACTGCATACCAACTCCATATAGGTTATCAACGCATCTTTATTTTGTACCCAAAATTTAGGTAGTTCTGTGGCTGAAGGATATTTGTAACACCCAATTTCCAACGTAATCTCCATACAACCAGCTGCCCAATAATTCCAATCCTGCATTCCGCCAGTCACTTGATACCATGCAGCTCCATTTGTTATCCCATCCTGAAAATGTTCTTTTGGAAACATAGGACAGGGTTTACTTAAATGCATTGTCTTATGTGCCTGAAAAGAAGAAAAAGGATTATTTCTAGTTTTAGAAATACAAAAGTACATATTGTTACCTTTGAATAAACACTAGCTAAAAATCGAAATACGGCATCATCTGGTGAGGGATTAAGCTTAGTAAGATTTACAGGCACGTCAGGCGCATCATCATAAGGATAATTAGCTACTAAAGCTCCATTATGTAAATTAGCAGATAAAACAAATGGTTCTGATAAAATCCAATTCATTACAGCTTGGGTTTCTGGTTCTCTAAATGCATTAAACTATAACATGGAAAAAGCGGTGTAAAATAATGTTTTACTACATTAATAACAATGAATTACTTTATTGGTTCCGTACTGATCTGGAAAATTTCGATTTAAATCTACATTATGGGCATTAGATCTACCTATACCGCTATCTGCATCACCTAAAATATAAATTATAGTATACAATTATAATAATCTATTGCAAAAATTAATTTTAGCATTCATTCGCATAAATCTCTTGATATGTTCTAAACAACTTTTCCATATGAAACTAGTAAGCCTAATAACATAAAAAAGAACTGCCGGATCCAGACCATGGTACAATCAATAAATTAAAGGAGCTTTAAAACTACATGGATAACTTAAAAACAATGAACAAAATATCCCAAATGACGAAATACAATCAGAAATAAAACAACCTGAATATACAAACTGAAAAGAAATTACATGCATCACTGATAATTAGTACGGCTCTCAACAATCGTCTAAAATGTGAAAAATGATTAGATTCCAATCCAACAGGAGAAAAGTAACAAAGCGTGTACATACAATATTCCAAAAACTGTAATTTTTTTTTTTCTTATAGCCTGTACTCCATCAGAAACATCTAGTATCAAAAACACAAAGAGCACACATATATAAGATATTCCAATAGATATAATAAAACATGCCAATCGTAATGCCAAACATAATAAGATCCACTGACCCATGGTTCAAATGTGTGCATTCATAAGTTCTTAACATAAGCAAAATAATCAGTTCCAATAACAAGTTCACAAAAATAAGTTCAATGAAGCCCCAATTTTCAAAAATCTTTGAAACTTTGATCTACAATAGAATGACAGGGGCCAACATTCTATAAATCCCCAAAAATCCACTACGGCTTAATGTCCCAGCGCTTTAGTTGAAAAGAACAGGGAATCTTTTGAAAAAAAGAAGGCCGAATTTTTTGGCGTTTTTGTTGATTGGAGCAAAGCGGTCGATATAATACAGTAAAATAACGCTAGTATGATAACCGCTACAATGATAACTCCCTCTACTACGAATATATTTCTAAATGCCTCTACTACGATGTATTTTACATATTTTGGTGTATGTATTAGAAAAAATTTATTATTCTAAATAAAACACAAATATTACAGTAGTGTACGAATCGGTAGTGTAGAATCGGCTAGAAAGCAGAGTCGAGTAATGCGCATACGAGTATGACCTGATTCACATACATAGCACAGTCAGCATCTTTCTAACGTAATAAATGATCTAGCACCTAATAAGTAAGAGCGGGAGTAGCTACGTTTTCCAATACAAGGATTCCAGTCTTACTAATGTCTGGTCGCAGAGTTTCTATCTCACTCCAAAATAGAACGCAACAATATGAAGGACTAAAGTGCCTTCTTTAATTTTCATACGAAATATTTTATCGATATACAATACTTTCTGTGTAATACATGGATTTGGGGTATATTATGATCAATATTTGGATTTTTTCAAAATCACTATGTATGCCAAAAGATAGTATGCCTAATCAAGTTCTAAAACCAGGTTCAGGTACTTTTTTTGTATTTCTTTTTATTCCAGAGCTATGAATAGAAACGTACACAGAATTGTTGCCTATTCTATTAAGTTAACCTAACAAAACATGTAATATAGAAAATTTAGTGTTGTAAAAAAAATTCCAAACTCAATAACTGTAAATCGTAGAATTTTCGTTCATCACATTTTAGAAAGGTCACAAAATGGACGTTTTTACTGTTACCTGCTTCCACTCCGTACCTTTCCGTGTAGTCGGGAAAAAAAAATAAGGAAAAATACATTTAAAAATTGTGCAATTTTCATATAGCGGGCCCACTTTCGGGTCCTCCAAATAATTTTGAAATCTTCTAATATAGCCTACCGCACGCACCGTTTAATTCTCAATCTCACAACATAAATTTGCAATCTATAGTTTTACTATGGGCACCAGACAACGTTCGATACTGGTACCATGTCAATTAGAGTCAATTTTCAATTTTTTTGCCCCAAAAATGATGAAATCTTGTACGAATTGGAATATTTTATTAATTTTATACAATATTATTGCACTTTTATAGTATTTTTAAAATCTACATACCATTACCATAAAAAAAATTTCAAATAAAAAACTAAACATATCGGAATATGAAAGATGATTTGCTTCCCTATATATTTTTTTTTATTTGAAAAACTAACAGCGGCTTAGATATAGGCGAATGAAAAAAGTGACGTTTGCGTAAATAAGAAATTGTATAACGTTATGTAATTTTTATTGAAAAATTGAAAACTGCAATGAAATTGCAAACATATTGTAGAAAATTAATATCACATTGTTCCTTGGTACTCATGTTAAAGCAAATCGCATCTGGTTTGTGCATGTGGAACACGTAAGGACAAAGGTACCAAAAAGTTTATACCTTCTCTGCAAAGTACGTGAAACAATTACTCCCTATTTAAGTTACACCCCTATTTACTATACCTACATTCAAACCGTTATCTCCTACGGACTAACACTATATCGAAAACTTCGCATTAAACATCTACAAAGGCGTGAATTTCCCGGTTACAGAAACATGCAACACGAATCTTAATCGGACTAAGACGTCGTGATCATGTAAAACTCTTGATACATTGACATTACCAAATCAGTTTCCATTCCAATATCTAATGTACGCAAAACAAAGATAAGAAACCCGCAACAGAACAATGTCCACACATATGAAACGCTAAGAAGAGATGATCTCTCTCACTCTCTCTCTCTCTCTCTATTTTAGCTAGGTTGCAAAAAAAAGCATCGACTCATGTAATTACAATGCCATCAAAATCTTTAATAGACTGCCGACAAAGAAAGAAATTTAAAAACAATCAAATTTAAACAAAAGATGACCAAAGTGGTATTGAACAAATGAATTGTATATGACTATAAAGGTTTAGTATTTATATTTTTATTGCAGAGTAGACACAACAGCATTGATGAGAGCTACAATATTCTCATAAGTACATTAAATACATCTTCTGGCAAGAAGTTCCATTGTGTTATTATTCTGCTGGTGTTAAAGTGTTTCCTTGGATTCTTAGTTTGAGAATGTTCATAAAACTAAGCAAAATTCATAAAACCCCTTTAATTGATTGTAAAATCAATTACTTGTTGATTAATAAAATCTTTTAAAATTCTGATGTGTTTTATTGAATTGTGATTACTTCCATGTCACAAATTTAAACAGACAATATAAGCATTTTCAGGGTTGAACACACTCATATGCATAACCTTACATTTACTTAGCATTGAATGGCGTGCAGAATTGGGAAGTGTGCAGAATTCCCTGCGTGTTATCTTTTGCATTAGCCGGATACCCAATACTCTTCGAATAGTCCACATAATGACTAATTAATTTGATATCTGTCTACACATGTCACTGATGTAGCACAGACAGAGGAAAGGTCCAAGAACGGATCCCTGTGGCACACCGCTAAGAATATTGTAAGAATAACTGTCCTTGACACGAACTCGCTAAGTACGATCTCTTAAGATCCATTTGAGAAAGTTACCTGTGCTTCCCATTGTATCTAGCTTGTATAGTAATCTTTCCATTGGCACTTTGTCGAATGTTTTGTTCGAAATCCAGATGTATGATGTCTATGGAGTCACCTTTGTCAAATTTAGCAGTGTACTCGTCTAGTGCTAAAAGCAACTTGCTTGCGACAGATCGCTCAATGAGAAATCCATGTTGCGATTCTCCAAGTGTGCTGTTTTCAAGTAAAAATGTACTGATCTCTTCAATTATCATTTTCTTTATACATTTGCAGAGTATTGAAGTTAGACTAATTGACCTTAAATTTTTGGCTCTAGTTTTATAGATTGGGATAATTGTGGCTTTTCTTCATTCATCGAGTGCTAGCACTCGATCATGACGTCATCAGTAATGGAGAGCAAATTGCACTTGAGCATTTTTTGGAGAAACACGTCTGGTATGTTGTCCGGTCCCAGGCTAGTATTTGTCTTTAGGTTGTTTAAACATTTTTGTACCCTTGTCGGCCGTAAAACTCAAATTTTTCCGCTATTAATGTGTTATATGTGTTTGTCTGTGGATTGTCAGCATATAGTGACTTTGATCTCACTTTGAAGCTTAGGGTGCTTGAAACGTGGTTGAAAATATTCTTCATGTCATCAAGAATTTATTTCACGTTCTTCCTTTTTCTCTAGCCTACTTTGAGACGTTGCATGTCTCATTAGAATATTTCTGCGTGTCTCATTAGAAATCGGTCTATTGCACTTTGTTCAAGTATGAGCAGGGAAAAATATTACATATTTAATTTCAATTTTTTTAATGTATTTTTTGTTCATTGATTTGAATACAGCGTTGAGCTACTAGGTAAGAAAGTACCTTGAGGATGAGATCCTCATACTCCAAGGTACTTTCGCTGAAGGCATGTAGGAAATTTGTAATTAGTTTCAGACAGTGTCATATTTGGATGATCTTAGTTCATGCTATTATAATCCCAGATATTTCACAGAAGAATAATTAATAAAATTTGTTCTTATCACTTGTCCCCTTGAAATAAAGAAATCCTCCTTTCAGCCTCAAAGGCTCAAGTGATAAGTAATAGGAAGATTATGTAAAGTAAAATAATCTTAAAATTAAAATTCATAATTGCACCAAAGGTGTACAGATTGAATTAACTTAGGTATTCATATATTTTAAGGAAAACCATAATTATCCAAAGTTTAAGGATCTTTTCTAAGGAAAATTTAATATATCAAAATTACGCTTGGAAATTATGATGAAACAAACATGCATATTCGTTCAAATTATTTTGTATAGTTTTCATTAAACGTGTAGCTATTTTGAACGTGCGTGTAGCTATTTGACAAGATATGTCGTAAAACCATTTACATATACAACACAACGCTAATAGAAATCGTCAAAGAATTATAAGCTAATGCAATACATGTTTTGCTAATAAAATTTACTTGCTTTTCATTATCAAAACATAATAGCAATGAACGTAAGCCAAAAGGCATGGACTCACAATATCAAGTGTAATATGAATGTATGAATATGTATAATGATTTAAGCGGGTGTACGAAATTAAAATTACGCTATGCACCATTCAAGATGTTTTAGTGAAATTATCACGTTTTTATTGTTTTTGTTAATTTGAGATATAAGGCTGACGAATTGTAAGAAATTCGAGTTAATCAGTTTTTTAGTTAATAAAAAGATTATCTGTTTAGATTTACTAGTGTGCGTTTTAACTAACCCCACGTCCATTTAGCTGTGCTTCACTAATTATGAGCTGCAAAAGTGTAAAGTAACTACCCTTTTGTTTACAGTATTTGACACTTTTAGGTAATCATTTAGCTCTGAACTGGACTTTTTTGTTGTTTTGGTGTAACTCATACAATCTATAGCTTAATTACTTATTAAATATATCCAACAGAGCCACAGGGTTAGTTTTATACAATAAATAGAAACTATATACTAAATTCTATACAAACATTAAATGAAAACCCATAATGGCTGTTATGAATACTGTTATAAATTATTTATAAATTTTAATAAAAGTTAACTTGGTACTTACCTTCATGTGCTTTTTCAAACCCATCTGGATTCATGCTGGGCATTAGGTGTATTCTTGTTGTATTCAATAAACGTGTAATTCTCTCGTCCACTAAATAATTCTCACATAAATATTTTACAAGCAACAATAACATTTCTCTTCCTACTGCTTCATTTCCATGCATGTTAGCAACATATTTAAATTCGGGAACACCTTTAAACATTTTTTTTTAATGTAACACATTTCTATTAGAAAGTAACCTGGTAACGCATACCAGTTGGAAATCATCTTAAATAATTGTTAAGCATAACTCAAAATGTTATATTACCTGGAACATGTTTATCTGGAACTTTGCCCAATGTAATAACATATAAATTACGACCTTGTACGGATTTGCCGATTGATTTCAATACCGATATATTTTTGCAGGATAAATGAATATTTCTTAAATAAGATTCCATATCGGTGTAATGATGATACCGGAATTCTACTCTACTTCGAAAACCATATTCGTCAGGCAATTGAGTCTGTTCTGTTATAAGTTCTTTGTATTTACCTAAAATACATCATGCGCAAAAAATAAAATTTTGTTGCTTGTATTTGTCAAATTTGTTGGTTGTATTTGTCTAAGCTCCTAAATTATTAAACTTTTATTTCCTGATTAACTTAGTGTAAATAAATATATTGGGTCGGTGTATTATTATTCCGGCTTTTTTCGCGACTTATTTTCTACAAAACTTGGTGTTTTCTTATTGTTTTTTGTATAAAAATAATCATTTCTTTTCAGTTAGTGAAAATGCCTATAGAAAATCATATCCATCTTCGCCATATTATGCTCTACCACTTCCAGAAAGGTTGTTGGAATGCAGTACAATCATTTCGCGATGTCAACGAATTTTTCGGCGAAGGAACAATCAGCAAAAGTCATGTTGAGAGATGGTTCAAGAAATTCAAATCGGGCGATTCAAACCTCACAGATAATAGAAAGAGATCTGCCATCAAATTTCGACGATCAGGCACTTTTGGCACCCGTGGAAGAGGACGAAGCTTCACAACAAAACTGTTGGCCAAAGACTTGAATATGCACCATTCGACCATAAAGGTCGGAAAAATATTGAAATTGGCTGGATGCGTCCGCTACAAACTTTATGAGAATAACAAAGTGGAACGTGTCCAATTTTTCATCGATCTGTTGCAGCGAAATGAGCAAACTCCGTTCCTGAGAAATGTCGTCAATGGGGATGAATCATGGCTACTCTTCGATAACGTCAAAAGAAAGAAGGTTTGCGTTTCGTTGCGTTGCTGTTTCACCAAAAGGAATACCAAAAGATGTCCACTTTAAGAAGGTGTATTTGGTGGTGTATTTGTTGGAACAAACGCGGAATCATCCACTGGAAAATCGGGGTTTGTTATTGGTGAATAACGACAATGAGCATCAACAGTGGCGGATTCCAGACAAAAACGTTAAGCGGGAATTAAATATCAAAAGTGACGTCTATATGGCTCAACTTGACTGTATTCACAATCGAGACGAAAAGATCACACAAAAACAACCATATCAGCTTCCACCATGATAATGCGCGTGCACATGTTGAGCATTGTGTCGTCGACTTTATCGCCAATAAGTACTGGGAATGTCAATCGGCAAAAATCGGCACGTGAACAAAGTTTACAACGAATTGGATGACTTGGTAGATGCCATCAAAGAGTGGATTGCTTCTAAGAATCTCAACTTCTTCACCCATCGAATCGAATAAAATTTGTTTTAAGAAAGCAGCAATAATTAGTTATACACCGACCCAATAAAAACAGATGTAAAAATATGTTTACGTTCATCGTGCATCAACGTTATTTTCGTCAGCACTTTAACAAATGAATTATCACCGCAAATTTATAATACGAGCGGATAATTTATCAATATTTAGCGGATAAAATCAAATTTTTGAAGAACACATTTATGAATGATTATATAACTTAATTTGAGAGTACAACGAAGTAAGCATTATTGTGCCACCTCACAATCAAGTCATTATTCGGCCTCCACTGTCCACTTATCGCTAATTCGCCGTGTTTTTAAAGAATGTCGGTAATATCAGCATATATTTATTAACTCCCAACAAATTTCTGATATCCTTGAATCAGAAATTTGAAAAATCCATGAAATCGCACATATGTGCAATAACAATAATCCGAGCAGGAACAGTGATATTGTATAAAAAAAGTGGAAGGGTATATCCAGACATTCCACTATATATAATCGGTCGGTAATTTTTTCAGAAATAAACATTTGCATTAAACTAATCAACCCTCTGAGCATTAGGATTAAATACAAGGAATAGTTATGGCAAAAAACGAAAGGAATGGGACCAAACGATACACTGATCTCATCTTCAATAAACGTTCAAAGAATAATACCATCGTGAAACACTGAAACATCAAATGTAAATTGTTCCTGGTGTGCTACTATTAGCAATAATCACTTTAAAGCCAATTGAAAAGTTTATTAAATTAAAATTGATGAATCCTATTAACAACACTTCGAAGATCGGTGGGACAGTGGCACACAATGACTAGTACTGCACCGCACCGAGGGACTTAAGATTCATACATAAAGCAATAAAATACGTCGAAAATTATATGAAGCTGTTGTCAGAGTTACAGCAGTTTAAAAAAATACCTTTGGTAACAATGGGGCACATAAACACAATGCGACACAGTCGATAATACGACACAGATGAAGATGATCACTGGAAGAATTGCTGACAAAGCGACCTCTCCCTGAATCTCGTTAAACCTGATATTAATCGTACTTTCAAGTGATAGAACACTGTAGGTGACTAACTGATAAGAGTGCGTGTCGCATATACGAGGAACAGACGCGAAATTATAAATTGAATATATTGATGTACTTCAGGTAAAAATAATTTTTTTGTTTTTATTTTTTGTTTGTTCTTCCTTTGTATTTAATATAATGGTCGAGGCCGAACTTTCCCTAGAGGGGAGTGAGTGTAACGCTAGTAATTGTCATCGTTTAAAATAAGTTGTACTGTATATATTTTTATAAAATTGATATTCAAGACTCATCAATATTAATTCTAAATGGTTGGTACCTTTGAAATGGTGTTTCAAGCATTTTACTTGTCATACAAAACTAGTTGCAAACTTGCGAAAGCATTTAATACCTTGAGTATTAATTAAACTTTACTCCATAACAGGAAACATAATTTAAAACATTAAAAACTTGACACATAATAAGTAAAAGATAGAATATCTATGGAAATTAAAAGAAACGCATTTTTTTCGCTGACGGTACAAATTAGTTCAACGACGCGAAATCGTATAAAATTTAAGTAGCAGGGAGCTGCAGTTGATTGGTTAAAGATTCGGCTGTTAGCAAAGCGTACGTAGTACCGAGCTATCAGTAGATATCGATTTGACTGGTAATTAATTTCTACAATAAGGACGCGTAGTGTGCAGTAGTATGTATGTGTGCGAAAACGAACGCGAAAGTAATTAGACGAATATTAATTATGGCTACCGCAATTAGTGAAAGTAAGGCTAATAGATAATTTGTTCAGGCCATAGTAATTATTAAGAATCTATTTGAAATGGGGAAAAACATAGGATAGAGGTAGAACCGGAAAGCAGAGCTTTTGCAGAGCTTTTGAAGATCAAAATTAAATTAAAAACTCGAAAGCAAAATCCACGTCAGTCGGTCGCGATGCGGAGTAAAAATTAAAACAGTATAAACTCTTATTATTTAATTAAATTTATATTATCAGAAATAATTAATTAATTGACTCTAACCGAAGTATAAAACAAATCGGTTAGAGATAGGAAAGTTTAGGCGGGATTAGATTAGTGGCAGGAGGAACAATTAAGTTGAAGTGCGATTAAGGGATTATTTTTAGTTAGAATGAGTACACCTATGTAAATGTTGGTTATTTTATTTATTATAGAACTGAACTTTCATGAATATTTTATTGCTCAATGTTATTTCATTTAGCTGACTTAACTATTTAGGGGCTAATTAATTTAATTTAATTTGAGTATTGAACTTAAACCAGTGAATATTTCTAGTTTTTCTACGCTGATTTATTTATTATATTTCATTGCATTTATTGTTATATTTTTTCCTGAAATCTTCCAATACACTAACGTTAAACTTATTTATGTTGTTATTTTTGCCCGCCTCTTCCTAAAAAGATAGTGCTTAAGATCTGAAGAAATTATAAATTGTTGGTACCGAAAGTTTAGCCATCAGCTATACTCCCACCGGTCCACGACGCGATAAATACGAACTAAGAATCCCTCTCTAGTCATAGATAACGCATCCGATGACAAAATTAGGTGAAGGGGATAGGTTCGGACATAGCGTGAACGAATCTCATCCCTTCCGCATGCTGACGTACCTAAAAAAGACGTGACAATATGACCGCTATTGAATGGAAGTGCGCTTTGTTAACGCTTGCCTAGAAAAAATTGTGTTTCCTAATATTTGTATTGGTTATTAATTCAAACTCCAAAAATTACAAACCCACATCTTTTTAAGACGTTTGGTCAATCAGTATCATACCAATTCTATCTTGTTACAGAAAAAAAACTTAAAACAATCAAATTTAGGTACATATTTTCTTGAATCAAATTATATTCTTGATAAATCAAATATTACCTTCATGAAAGGTATAGTCCGCACGCTCAAAATTGAACACAACGTGCAGTAACGAGTAACGGGTGCGGTAGAACCCACATTCATTGTTATAAAAAAGCATTGAGAGCATCAACCTATCTGATTTTGTGCATAATACGCCATTTGCATATATGTTTTCATTGTGTCCGTATTATTTATTCGTGCTAATATACCATTATAGGTTATAGTTGCGCTATATTTATTGTTACAGTTTTGTCATATTATAATTATAGTCATAGTTTCCGGAAAGATTCTGCACAGCCAAGCACATGATATAATAATTAATGTGATAGAATTTACGTAAGAAGCAAAAACTAGTTTAAAATTTCCGCTAAGCTAGTTTAAAGGGATTATCCCTATAATCCCTTTAAACTTGCAAAACAAAAATTGGCAACAAAATCGAAAATTGACAAATACACGTAGACAAATTAATTAATAAATCAAAACTACTAACACTAATAAAAAGTTTTTATCTCCAAAGAAAACAAGAGTAAGAGCTTGAGTTATGATATAATAAAAAATCACAAAAATAAATCTGCACAGTATGTTCTTGACAACGAATTTACTAAATTAGAGAGTAAAAAAGTGTGTGGCAAAAAGAAATATCATATTTAAGCTGCAAGATGTCAGAAAAATTTAAAATGCTAACAGCTGAAGAGTGGAAAAAAGTATGTGATCATTGCGATAATATTGCAAATCACTATATCGAAAAGGGACATTTATTGGAAAAGGCTTCTGGTCATTTGTGTCTTGTTGTCAACACCAGGGATTCTGATGAATATACTTCCTAAAGAGAAGAATCCAGTGGTAAAGAATCCACGAAAGTAATAAAGGACGCACAGCTCTCACTGGAAAAACAGTCAGTAATAGGAAATTTTAAGTTATAGAGTGAATACCTGTCAATCAACCTTTTAAAAATTAAATTAGGTATAAAAGTAAAATTAATTCTAAATAAAATCTTAATTCTTTCGCGTTTAATGCCTCGCGTAAAATAAATTAAATATAATTATATCACAAGTCTATTTAGTAAAAATAAATTGAGATGAATTAATAAGGTAACGGTGCGTAATTCTAAAATTTGTGATGGTAGGTACGTCAAAACCTGCATGTAAAATAATTTTAAAAATAATTGTGGAATTTATTTGACGAAACCTGAAAGCAATGTTGATTAATCTATTTGCACGTAGTAATTGAATACAAATGTTATTTTATTTTATTATTTTGATGAGGCGTCATTTATTTGGGACGTACGAATTATTTTTAATTTGCATGTAACATTAACCGAATCATCATTAGTACAGTTATTTAAATTGATGTATCTGTTTTATTCAAACAGTATTGACTAAAAAAAGACGATTGGTGGATATTAGGGCTGTGCGGCACTGTTTGTAGTGTAATTATTAGTTTGGTTAACTAAGCCAGATAAAGTTCAATACAGTTCTGACAACGTTAAAAATTATTAAGTTTGTGTTTTATTCTAACCATTGTGGGGAATCTGGGGATGATTACGTTATTTCGTAACACGCCAATGAAAGTGAATAGCATTTTGTATTTATTGTACAAGATCCCGTATTGTAAGAGATAAACGTGGTGTACACCATAAAAGGATTCTCTCTTGCCAGTCACGTTGAAAGTTAAACAATCTCCCAAAGTTTAAGCGTGACAATATTGTTAAGCCTTGGGTATGACCGATCGTATATTAGTTCGGTCAGATTTTGATCTAAGAGCGTATTGACTATACCACTACTCTTGTACAAGTTATCGGTGATAGCTTTTGATAAAGGATTAATTACGAAATTATTATTATTACAACAGCGTAGACAACTTAGAGTTGGTAGGATTTGCAGTTGTGCAGGTGTGCGCTTTCCTTAGCGATTTATTAAATCGAGCTTTTCTTAAACAGGTTCTTATTAGTCGCCTCAAAAACTACAGATGGTAGTGAGTTCCAGTGTGGAACCACTCTATTGCTGGTAAAATGTCTCCGCTGATTTCTGTGTCCAATTTCATCCCGTGTCCACGCAAGTTGCGATTTAAGTTCTTTGTGAAAAGATCCTAATAGAATTAGTGTTAACTGATTATTATAAGGCATTTGATAGTATAAATTAAGAAACCGTAGGTTTAAATATGGGTTTTTCAATTGATGTATCCATTAAATATGGTAGTAATTGAATACAAATGTACCCATTTTTAAGTGATGCAGTAAAGATAAGATATAGAAAAGATCTAGTAAAAATAAGATGACTAATAGATTTCAATCGGTGCACTCGAATCTGAAACCTTCTTCTGGTTTGTGTACAATATGAGTGGTGTTTCTCAAGCCTCCAATCTTGGGCCTTTTTATGATTTAGGCTAATTATATCTCTATTCTAAAATATTCTCTCACTTCAGTTTTATTCGGACAATACTCAGACTTATCTATCATCTGAATCAAACAATTTTGATTTGGCTTTTATTTAAATTTAAACGATTTTTTTTTCTGTTCTGCAAACTCTTTATATTACACACAGGCTAGAATTGAAAATTAATATCAATTAAATCCCATCTATTTATTTCAAATAACTTTTAGTCTGTAAAGTATAATTTCATTTTTATAATACTTCTTGTCATCATTGTCCAAATAAAGAATTTATTATTCTAAAAGTGTATTGTCAAAACATTATTTACTAAAATCAATGGAACAGCCATCATGTAAGTTATTTGTATCGGAAGTTATTTGGAACATATAAGTTATTTGTATCGTAGAAATCATTCGAATCCTTCTCGTGAACAAATAGAAGAAAAGGGCAATATATGGGCAGAAATAAAATACTTATGTTGCTATTTGTTTCAAGTCAATTTTATTAATTCGTAATTTCATTTCACATAATATTTCACACATAATTTTTGTTACTATATATTATGACAGATGACACATAGAGATAATGACACATAGAAATATCACATCAAAATTAACCAGAATTTATTAATAGCAAAAGAAAAAAAATAATTTACGTAAAGCAAACATAAATATTTTATTAAGACCCAAATAAAATTACATATATATATATATATATATATATATATATATATATATGGAAGTAGATAGGATTGGAGAGTTCACCCTCACCACCACTACAGTAGAGCCCAGCGCATTCACCATTTCATACACCATAATACACGAAAAAAAAATAACGGAATGGTGAATGCTTCGGGCATTACTGAGTGGGTCGGGACGAAAGTAATACGATCTGGGTCGAAAGTAACATCATTAGCGCACTAACACATACAAACGATAAATTATTACGCAATACTGGTTAGATATTGCGCAATATCACCTAATTGTTGTGCGATCCAAGATGGCGGCCGGCTAAAATGTAAATAAAAAAGTCACGTAACATCAATGTTTGTAAACAAAAAGCAAGTGGTCGAGTTAAAACCACATGGCGTAGCTCCACCCCAGGTTTGGCGCGAAAACAATGGTTTGGCGATTTTTTTTAAATCCAAGATGGTCGCCCACCCGATTATGTATTACGTAATGCAGATAGGTTATTGCGCAATAATGATTGAAAACCCCGTATCAAGATCGTTAACACTGATTTATTTCCTTATCACGATCGTTATCAAGGTATTACGCAATTCAAGATGTGTAATTATATTAGCCAACCCGATTATGTTAGGTTATGTATTACGTAATGCAGATATGTTATTGCGCAATAATGGATCGTTATCACGGATTTGTTTATCTAAAGATCCTTATCAAGATCGTTATCAAGAATGGGTCAAGGTATTACGCAATGCAGATAGGTTATTACGTAATAATGAGGTGTATTACTGATAAATTCTATACTATGATGCACGAAGTCGAAGAGACCGGTGTTATACGTCAATACATGAATTACTTGTCTTCAGGTAAGTATACATATCTTCAGATGTTGCGGATTTACCATTTAATAGCACCCCCATGTGTCCCGAAACGAAAGGTGAAACCGAAGCTTTCAAAAATGGTATTTGCGAATGCCTACGATTAGCCTTTAACCCGAATATATACATTTTGGTCGGTTGGAGTTGATTTTCTTGACTACCAAAAAGGCCGTAAGTTAATATGTTAATATCTCCCTTTTTAACAAAGTTAAAAAAACTTTGTTTCAAAAACAAAGTTTATGGTAAACAGGACATAAAGGTCTATCAATCCCATAGGATATCATGATTAACGGTTCTGAAAAAGGGCTTTATAGAAAATTTTGAATATTGTCAATATCTTTCTTTGTACTAAACCTGGATAAAAACAAAGTTTATGGGATACAGTACATACGACTTAATCAATTCCATATAATAATAATAAAATAAATACACCTATTTTATTTTGTAAACAATGAAAATTAATTCTTTGTATAAATGTAGTGCAATAATAAATAAATTCAAATATTGAATCCAGCTATCTATATTATAACATTTATTGTCTACCTGTAATAAAGGTTAAGAGGTCATCAAAATATGATATATGTTCTAAGTAAAATTATTTTGTGCTGCTTATTTAGTTATTTTAAATCTTGTGTTATGGATGCTAAAACCATATACTACATTTTTAATGTAAGAAATCATGAAAAACTGGAAAAGTAATAATTGTATAGGATATATTTACATGTAAAAGGTAGGTGTAATTCAATTATATATTAAAAAAATATAGATTTCAAACATATATATAATTGATAATGTTATATTTTTTAAAATGTTTGTTTTTCTCTTTTAGATGCATGTATTCCAATTAAAAGTAATTACTACAAGGACTGTTGAAAAAATAAGAGATAACAAAAATCATTTAATTCTTTTAATTGAAAAACATATGTTGTAAATATTATAAAAAGACAAGAGATTTCAACTTTAAACACTGGAAAATCAAAATGTATATCTTTTTTATAAGAAATAAAAGTGCTTTTTATGGTTGTAAACATTACTATGGATGAAAATGTTATAGAAAGCCAAGAAATTTCAATTCTAAAAACTGGAAAATCAAAATGTATATCCTTTTTTATATGAAATAAAAATGATTAAATATTGATTAAACTATAGTGCTATATTACTGTGTGAATATATTAGTTAGAAATAAAAAATTGATACAGGATTTATATTTAGTTAACAGGGTCATTAAGTATTTGTATGTAAAATTTAGTGTAAACAATAAACATAACGTTTTTATTTTAAGCGTACGAAATATTGAATAGTTATACGAATAAGAAAATAATTTTCAATAATTTTGTATTTATTAAATTAAACAAAAAATTTTTTATAACTTAATAATTGTTGCAATTATATAATTTTAAATATAAATTTTTATTAGGACACGTAATATTGAAAATTTCTAAATTAAATATTCCTGAACGTACTACACGATGTGTAAATTCGTTGTATTCATAAAATATTTGTTTTATTTGTCATGATCTTGATGAGAAAAATATAGGTATCCATCCATTGATGTATCGAAACACTGTACTTATTTCAGTAGGAATACCAATAAAATCATTAACAATTTCGACATGTTTTCTAGATTTTAGAGTACACTCCGACATCTCTACATAAAATTTTTTGTCATAAAAAATATAAGTTTTTCCCGTGTAAGAATTTACAATACCATGAATTTTTGTAGTATAATCAAATCCAAAGTCACTTATTTTTTTTGGCCGTCCAGTGTGAAGTTGTAATGATGGAAAATCAAATAAATAAACAGAAATTATGTTGTCTTTGGGATCTTTTACAAGCATTATAATATCATCTGTAGATCGTTGGTAAATTGCACTTATTTCAGTAAAATCACTGGGTAAAAATTTAAGCCATTTTCTTAATAACTGAGGTTCGTCATATGTTAAAGTTTCTAAATCTAGTAACCACACATACCAGTAGTGAATAATATATAATTTTCTGTTTACCACTAAAAAATGTAAGTTTGATGTGATTGAACAAATATCAGGTGTTGATGTAGGTAATTCTGGCTCTAGCGCTTTAGTATATGGTGTAGTAATGGGTTTTGAAGTACTAGTTGGTTCTTTATATATATGATTTGTACCATATAAATCCGGTATACTTTGTATATCAATATGACTTAAAACAAAATTATCATGCTGAATGTATGGAAACATGATTGATTTCTTATCTTTTGTATGTTCTAAACCCAAGCAGTAACCAATTTCAAGTAATAAAACAGCTAAAAGACTTGTATGTTCAGAATTAAGTTCGTAACTAAAGTCCCATGTTCCACAAATATCAAGATGTATTTCAACTGTTTTAATGCTATAACAGTCAGGGTAATTAGCATGAGCTAGCACATTACTATGCGGATTCCTTAGACAATCTAACGCAGTTGGACAGTAAGTTCGTTTATTTTTTTGCTTTTTATGCGAATCTCGTGCAAATGATATAAGTATATGAGGTTCTACAGGGTTATATATAAATAGAAAGCTTCCAGTCGATTCTTGCCATATACGAAAATCATAGTTTGTAATAGAACGAATAGTATTATTAGCTTGTACAAAATGCCAGTTCAATGTACTTGCATTCCAGCGTCCAGCACTATTTATTATTGGTTGCTTATGCATACGGAAGGGTGAATCTAGTACTCCACAACGAGATTTTGAGAAATATTTGTGTGTTTCTGCATTCATACGCCCATTTAGAAGTGAGTCAAAATATTCTTGAAATAATGTAAGACTGGTTATTAATGCTTTTGTTTCATTTTTTCTTGAAAAATTAACCCATTCTGTATTGTAACAAAATCATCCGTAGAATTTTCATCGTAACCAAATTGTTGTAAATAATTCAATATAATAGTATTATTTAAAGCATTTACATCATCAATTAATTGAATGGAATCTTTAATATCAGTTGTTTGTTTAGTTGGATTAAAATGAATTAATACATCGAAATATAAAATCCACATGTTATTACTATAAAGGCACACATTAAATTGACTAGAGTAAAATATTATTAAATATACTTTAATAATATTTAATCACGTGATGTTTATCTAATATTAGATAAACATCACGATATAGATGTTTATCTATATCGTTGTTGGAAAAGACACCTGATGTTTATAGCATCGTTAAAAATGATGACGTCATTATAAAGGTTAACTGATAAAAAAAGTCAATTGATATGAATAGTTAGTCATGTGTGTTTATTACATTATATTAGATAGTGTTATAAAGTTCTAAGGTTAAGTTAATATTTCTTATATAAATAACGCTGAATAAGTCTTGAATATAGTATGCAAGTATTTATATTTATTGAGTCAGAAATATGATGAAGCAAAAAATTGTATCATGATGTAATGAATAAAAATTCGGAAAATCAATTTCAACAGAATAAAAATTCGGAAAATCAATTAGAACAGAATAATTTGATTGATCCACTGGAAGATAAGAATCTAATATTAGATAAACAAATTACTACAGAACCGATATTGCTTGGTGCATCTGTATACGCATTAAATAAATCGCGAACAAAATTTGTAACGATTGGATTAAGTCCAGACTTAAATTTTATTCCTATAATTAAAATATATGGAGCACAAAATCAAGTTTTCTTTGATGAAAGGGCATCGGAAAAATTTTCGCGCTTGGATATTGATGGACTTGCATTGAAATTTTAAAATGCATAAGTATGAAATATTTAAGTATATATATAAAGATATTGTGGCAATTGAAATAAAATTAAGGAAATTTAATATAATACTAGCTAAAGAAACTTTGAAAACATTATTTAACATGATACACTTAATTATTAAAGACTTCAATTTTGAAGAACACAAATTTTCCTGTTTTTTATAGTAATACTATACATTAAACAGTATTTAGCTATGATGCTAATGATTGGTATACAAGTATAGTATATGAATTGAATAAAGTTACCGTTTTATCAAATATAAACGTATATTATTTTTATGAATTATTATATTCACACATGAATAAGATTATAGAAGATAATTGTAAATATAAAACAACGTATTAAGCAATGCATATTTAGTTTAAAGTAAGCAAACATTGAAACAACATGTATAAGTTTTCACAAGTGGTTTTATTGGCTGCAGTTGTGGATAATATAATCTATGTCCAATATTTATTCAAAAGTGTCAACTTATGACCTATGTAGGTAGTGAATTGTTGCACATGACATTTACAGGTAATACATTTAATGAACGATTATGCACTTATAAATTTGAACCTTCAAGTTTGGTATCATGTATTTTAACTGTAAAAGTGAGATACTGTTTTGAAACTCGATGGTGCGTAACATCAAATTGGACAAAGTTAAATGTAAACCAGAATGATAATTATATGGAAAATGAAATTCAAGGCACATACAACACTAGTAAATTTTATAATTTTCACTATATTAATATTACTTGCATGTTTTGGATCTGTATTTTATTCCTCATATACTTAGAGACTATGTGTAAGACTTTTTTCAATGAAAGAGACGAAACAAATAATATATAAATTGTAAAAACTTTATTGTTCTTTTTATAAATTTTATAATAAAAATAAATATAATAAATTAATATATATTGTTTTTATCTACCCAACTATTATGCATTGAATTTATTCCCAGCCATTCAACGTATTCTTTATTTCCTTTTCTTTTTAATACACGTTCTACTAAATATATATCTTTATGTTTTGTTTTCAAAAGTTCTTCATTATAGAAAGTTCCAGATATAGGATCACCTCGCATATCTTAATAAGTATACTGTAGGATTTGTAAAATATACTTTAATTATTTTAAAAAGTTCAGCACTCCAGTTTGGTGTATATCCTTTTTCAAATATGCTTTAGTATTTACTTATTCTTACAACATCTCCACAGTTAAATTTTAGTTTATTAGTAACTTTTGGATATAAGTATACAGTGTTTACTAATTGTTTTTCGGGCCTTTTTTGTAACATCTCTCGGTTTCATTCATATAGTTCGATGTTTCTGATTATTATACTCGTTTGTAATTTGGTCTAAAATTTTCGTCCAGTTGTATGTACCCTGCAGACTAAACTGATTATTTAATTTTTCTTTTAATGTTCATATTGCTCGTTCAGACATAGCAGCTTTTTTAATGCGAAACGTATTATAATGATGTATTCCATAATATTGCAATAATGAGACGAATTTTGTATTAAAAAATTCTTTACCTTGGTCGCTCATTAATAATTTTGATTTACGTCCTTTATTATGTAGCAATATATTGCAAATATTGCAAAGATATTGCAATGCACTTACAATTGATTGAGCAACAAATTCCCCAATATTATTCCAATATATGTATTTTGGTTGATTAATATTTAATTTTGAAACATACGGCACATGTGCTCCCCATCTGCTAAACTCATTCCAATCAATATGAACAGATGCTTCTCTTTTTTGCTTACCTCGCACAATTTTTTCTTTTAATAAAATTGGTTTAATTATATCGTTATATTTTTTAGATTTAATAGCTTTATATTCTTGAGTGGAATCATAGTCTTTATTTAGAGTGAATGTTTTTTGTTAGATGTTTATATACTTTTGTGCATCGTTTTGTGTGTAATTATTCTGTTCTTTCAAAAATAACAATTGATATAGCCCTGGAGTACCTTTATATACCTTATTTTTTATAATTAAATCATTGCCTTGTAAGAGTATTCTAGTATCTCCGATCTTCCAGATATCTAAAATTGGATCATAT
>WYDF02276181.1:0-17580 GCA_009867245.2 Adranes taylori | reverse complement strand
AAACATCGAAGAACAAAGAGAAATCAAAATTGGAGAGAGTGTCATTGAAGTTGTCAAAAGTTACATCTACCTTGGTCTCTGTATAAAATTAGGTCTGTCAAACCAAACTGCTGAAGTGAGAAGAAGAATTGGACTTCGCTGGGCAGCTTTTGGAAAACTCAGCACAATATTTAAGAGCAACATGAACAACAGCCTGAAACGAAAAGTGTTCGATTCGTGTGTCCTCCCAGTTTGCCCTTACGGAGCTGAACTCTCACATTGACCGAGAAAGCCAACTTGTACAACAAAACAAAGTTTTGTTTGGCGCATTTCTTTGATGCTCCCTCGTATAAGTCGAATTGGAAGATTTACTCAAATTCTCTTACGTTTCAAAATATGGCAGCAACAATAATTTCAGAGTGCTACGTAATCAACACGCTATACGATAATATGATTTAAAGGTGACGCTAGCTCTAATTTTGCAAAAAAAGAGGAAAAATATGGAACAAATACTAGCAAACAAACGTGAGCTCTCTGGTGCTTTTCTCTTTTCCATTACAAATTATTCCCGTGCAAATGGGTATTATTAATTTTTCTGTCTAATAAAACAACGTCTAATTTAATGCTTGTATACAGATGTTTAATTAGTTAAGTAACTTGGTTTATAAAAAGGAATGAAATGGTGCAAACTTGATGGACGAAATGCAATTTTCTCAAAAATGTTTCACGTATGTAATGTAATTTAATATATAATAGTTTTAATAATTTACTCAGGTAAGCCATTAGAACTGTGCACGCAAAGGTAACATAATTAATTAAGTTTTTTTATAAGTGTGTTCAGAACATTATACTACAAAAACATACCTGTGTAGAAACTGCCAATATTGTAAAGTTTTTAATAATTACATAATTGCTCCCATAACTGGCGCACCAAGAAAAACATTTCCAGGGAGGAAGGGGTTACTATCAATGACAATTTTTATATATTGAAAATAGGTTAAAATTGCTAACATTGGTAAAAGATTTAGGGGGGGGGGTCTATGGCGCGAATAGGTTCAACTTGGCGCGGCCTGCTGCTTAATGTAGTACACTAGCTGTTTTCGAGAAAAATGATCGCAAAGTTTATCAAAATTTTTAAACGAGGCAACGTCGTGTTGTGTGTCGTACACGCCCTGGCATTAATTTCATTCGACGCATAATACAAGAATTTATATGCGACAAAAATTTCAATCTTCCAGTTTTAAAACAGAATTTCTGAATAAAAGGATCATTTTGAACTTCTCCCAAACTTATGTGCATGCGGCAGTGATAATAACATTTATTCAATTGCAAAAGCACTTATAATTCTAATTCAAGCCAACAAGGAGTTATAGCACATAAGTTTATTCTTGTTCATGGTCCTTCGAACCGGATTTGCACCAGTGACCTATGGATCTACAGTAGCAAGCAGTAGCAACAGTTGCAAGAGGAACTGTTAATAGAATTAGCAAAAGAAAAGTCAAGAAGCCACCCGAAGGCGAAAGCAGAGATGGAGGTCAGGTTGCGTACTCTAATGTTTCAAGGGGAACAGGTAATATAGTTATCAGAAAAAAGAAGAAAGGGGAACCTCGGGGACAGAAGACAATGTCAAAAGGGACTTCCAACACAGATGATGCCTCATCCGGGGCCCAAACTCAAGAGGAAGCAATAATGTTGAAAGAGGAACTGGTAATAGAATTACCAAAAGACGAAGTAAATGGCAACCCGGGGCCACAAGAAATTGTTAATGGGAACTTCAACTCAGATGATGTCTCATTCGGGGCAGAAAGTCAGGAAGAAGCAATAATATTACAAGAGGAACTGGTAACAGAAATATCAGAAAAAGAAGCAGATTGCAACTCGGAAGTAGAAGAAATTGTCAAAGGGGACTTCAACACAGATGATTTCTCATCCGGAATCGAGACTGTAGATGAAGAAAGAGTGGTGCAAGTTGAACTGTTAAGGAAGTTATCAGAAGACATAGGAAAGGGCAACCCGGGGGACAGAAGAAATTGTTTAAGGGGACTTCAACACAGATGATATCTCATCCGGGCCGAAACTCAAGAAGAAGCAAGAATGTTGCAAAAAGACAGATTTAGTTTCCTCGCAAAATTCGAACTCGTTCAGTTCAGGGAATCCCAGAGGAACAAAGGAATCCATCGAGGAAATTAATAACAATGAAGAAGGTGAAAAATTAGTAGAGGTTTTATGGAAACCGAAAGAGGACGCAGTCAAATTTGTTGAAGAAAGCAACTCAAGTTATATGCCGACAGAAAAGTTCTCAAATAGCATAAAATTTCGATAAAAAAAAGGGTTGGCTTCGGTAGTCATCACACCAAAATTGAGAAAATCAAGGGCCAGCAAGGCCTAGCAAAAAAGGCTGAAAATGACAAAATACATAAAGCCGCAGAATAAGTGCAAGGTTTGAGAATGTTAATAGATGCAAAAATTATCAATTTGTTTACAATTGGACAAGAACTTGTTTCATATATATATAGATTGAAATTCTATGTATAAATCGATACTTTTATTTAGAACGTAAATCCTGGTAGTTTCATTTTTAACCTCCGCGATTTCTAGACTTAAGTAATCCATTATTGCTAAGTACTTGAAGCATTTAGTACTGTAACTTAAATTTTTGCTATCCTCAAGCTATGCAAAAAGTTATAGCATATAAGTCCACTCTTGTTCAACATGGAAATTTCGGAGGGGTCCCATTGTAGATGTTTTCAAGTACATAACAGTTTGCTCAACAAGATTAAAAATATGGTGTTTGGGGAATTTAACAGATGATGAAAATCTCTACAATGTTTATTTTAAAAGATTTTGAAGAAATAAACAAGGAAGTTGTTACAGGCCAATGAAAGAAAGTGACATTTTCGAAAAATTTGCAGTTTTATGCAACTTACAGAAATAGAAAATTTTTAAAAATGTTACAAAATTGCAAAAATATTGAGAATATTAATAAAATTTGAAAACCGATGGCTTTGACATGGTGAGGACCTATTTCAGCTTCTCACGCTCCCTATAAAGCTAGTAATTTCAAACTAGGCTTATCGGGTAGAGGGGGAATTCGCGTGCGTCATAATGATACTCGCTATTTTTCGAATTAGGGTTCCCCTGAGGTTTCCCAAATGGGATCCGATATAGAAGACATGTAAAAATTCCACAATTTTCAAATGCATTTCTTCGTTTTTTCTTTCGAATACACGAAAAACTAGGGACTGTCAGTGAGTACAACTGTTGAAAAGGCCAAGCTGTTTACTATCAAAAATGCTGTGACAGTCCCTGCTTGGGATGTTATACATCTGACGTAATCTTGCTTATATGCTAGCGGAACTCCCACTCGCGACGCTTCTAATGGGGAGCCTTAGCTTCTGTCACAATAATGGCACAAAGAAATATCTTACTTATTACAGAATCAAGTGGCTATCGCAAATATTCGCCGCCAGGTCAGTTTAACATGAGACCGCACGCTGGAACTAATGTTGTTGTCCCTCCAGTCGCTTACCGACGATGCGTGTAAACTAGAGTCTTACGATTTACCCAGTGGTTCAAGATCTTGCGGGCAGATGCAACGAACTGAAAGCTAATGAGTGAAACAGCATTAAAGATTTAACAAAACCGTCTTTTGTTCTTCTAGACAATACGTATATGCAGAGAAAAAAAATATATTCTATTCAATGTCAAATTATGAATAATAAATTAAAGCAATGACGTAATAATACCGGCCAAATGAACAAGGCAATAATCATCGTAACAATCATTACAATACTAAAAACGGCGCATAGCATATCAGCGGTGTAATTATATTAAAAAGAAAACGGCGTGCAGCATAAGAGTGGTGTACATAAAGCAATATCAAAAATATGCTATGATGAAATAACAAAACAATTACAATGCAAATTACAAAGCAATTCAAATAGGAGAAGCGTGCACAGATGATGATGCGGCGGGAGGTAAGTATTAACCGGCCGGCGGGAGGTCAGTTCAAGCACACAATATGAATAACTGGAGAGGTAGGTATTTTAGGAGAATGCTATAGTCGTAATAACATAGAAGGGCATCGGTGTTACTACTGTCGGATGATTACACCTAACCTTGCAGCGCACCAGTTTGATATACACACTCTAGTACGGGCGAGGAGAAGGAATACTATAGACATGTAAAACTGTGAGGGGCGCTGCTGTTACTGTTGTAGAGTGACTGCCACTAACTAACCGGCGCACCAGTTAGAGCTATACATTCTAGTATATAGGAAATATGTTGAAAGAAAAGGATAGGAAGAAGCTATTCAAAAATACATGCAATACATTAACACAACGTAAGCTATATAATATTGCTTACCAAAATGCTCAACTGCCGGCGACTGTCGCTGATGGATGCTGGCTCTGTCGGTGCTGGTGCTGGCTACTATTGCTGCTTCTCTCGAGAGCTCGGAGATGGGAACTAACTAATATTTATAACAACGCGGTGTTTACAGGCGTGTGCCGCAACAGAATCTCTTTTTCAGTGGTGCTGTTTCTATGGAGCATCCATTTGTTCCATGTGACGGTCTATCAAAAAAATGAGTGGGACAACAGAAGTTTAAACACAGTGTTATAGCAGCATCAAATATCCACATAGCAACAAGCTATAGGAGCGTCACATATCTGTGTGTGAACTGGCCAGCCAGGACAATATCCGCAGTATGATATGCACATATGCTTTGCTCATTTTACTTATTATAAACAATCTACGTCATTACATAACGCTTCGTTGAGCGAAACATTGCACATTCGCACACATACGCAGTTATAGAAGTGGTGTCCATTCATCTTATAGCAAGTTCCATTCATCTCGCTCTGACTCACAGACTAGTATAGACGACCAAATATTCTCAACTTCTTTATACGCGCGTTGTGCTTATTTTATAATGGACAATATGCTACTACAATATCTATTTACATTTTAAATCAGAGGAAATAATTTTTATAAATGCGTTTAAATAATATTATTTGTCTTTGAAATGAAAACACATTTAAATTATTATCGGGATTATTATTTATTTATTTAATCTTTATTTTAAGAAATTTAAAGGAAGATATCTAATTATGGTTACTTATTTACATGCACGAGATAATACCTTTTCGGTTGTACTTGCAGCAGACAAACTTACATCGTTCAACGGCATTTTTGTTTCGGGTTACCAAATTGCAGGAATAAACTTTTCTCTTTATACAGAACAGGAACTGCTACAGTACACACGCCGAAAGAGCTACAATGCATACGCATAACGCAGAAATAACTTAAAATAGCCGACTTGATGTCGAGTGTGGACGAAAAGTTTTGATTGATTTATAGCAATTTGCGGACATTATCGATTTTTTTAATCTTTGACGTTGATTGTGTAAACCTATGTAAATTGATTAAAAATTCGATGTTCAATGAGAATTTTTCGTTGATCCTGTATAATAAACTTGGTCCAAAATAGATAATGTTTGGATCATTTTATGATCAAGAAAAAGACACTACCAGAGTCTAATGCCGTTACTAATATAAAGTTTTAACTCTTATAAAGGATTTTTAGCATTCTACATTATTGTTTATCAGGTTTAAGAGAGTTTTGTGTGAAAATATACCACTATAATGTAACTAAAATGACAGATGTTAATCAAACTTAATCGACTGCGGTGACACGTAAAAAAGCAGTGTGCGTGAACTGTGTTTCTAATATGACTCAAAGTCAAAGTGTCAGGTTTAGTGTGTTACAAAATTTTTTACACAAAACCGTGGTAGAGATTTTCAGTTACATTTGATACCTTACACATTTTAAATTTTGTACCATATACAGTCCACTACTGCTACCACTATAAATACCATGAGCAAGCTCGTTTGAGTTAATAAGCACAATTGAAAGAAGCAACAATAAACAAAATTAAAAGTAGAAACAATCTTGGCAGCTTATGTTCCAAACACATTTGTAAGTAAAAGATTTCATAAGAAATTTCGCTTAGAAGATTTGCATTCAGCGCTTGCATGCTCCCTATTTACTCAACATGTGAAATTAAACGTGCTATCACTAGTGGAAAAAATGGCAGAGCTCCTGGACCGGGAGAGATCCCCATCGAGTTTATAATACATGGGCCCAACATCCTAATTGAGGTCCTCACCTATATTTTCAACCTCTTCCTAAGAGGGTAAGATTTGCCAAAAAATAGACTATGCCGTATATAAGTTGCATATACAAGAAATGAAATTAAAATATATGCTCAAATTATCGAAGACTGAGCGTGGCGAACTCAATTAGAAGCATATATGGACAGATTTTAAAATATAGAGTGAAACAGAAACTGCAGGACATAGAGGAACAGCAAGAACAGCAAGGAGATCCTGGCTTTCTGGAGATATGGTGCTTATTAATCTCCAGAAAGCCTACGGTAGTGTACCTTGAGCAACAGTATGTACATTCAGGCGATACAAAAACTATTTGGAAATATGACAAATTGGACAAAAAATCTCAGAAGAATTTAGGCCTAGAGAGGCCTAGAGAGACAAAAGGCCTAAGGAAAGTATACTTCATTGCTTCAACCTTGTTCAAAATGTACCTAAATGCAGCACTAAGTTACTGGAGAAAAAAAATTGCAGTATGGATATTTATATTAGGGATGTAAGACACTTGTCACGTTACAATTTGCAGATGATCAGGTCATCTTTGCAGAAGGCATGGCCGATATAGCTACATGCTAAGGGAACTGTACGAGGAAGACGAAAAGTGGGGTCTGTCAATAAATGCATCCAGTAGAGAATACCTAGTTATTGAAGGAGATGGACATGATTTAAGTGTCAATGATATTGCAATTAGAAATAAATATCTGAGAACAAACATTACAAGCGCATTAGACAGTAAAGTCAAAATAATCAGTAGGGTGATGCAAGGAAAAAATGTAACAAGCAGATAAATAGCATCATGTGGAACCATAAGGTAACAAGACCAACGAAAATTAGTATACACAAAGTTGTACTTGAAAGTATAAGTCTATATAGAACTGAAATGTGGGAGATGGCAAAAAAGAGGCATCCCAAAATGGCATGGAAATGGATTACTGGAAGCGTAGCTGTGCTCTTTCGTAGCTGTACAATAATGGTAACCACCGAGTCGAAAAACGAGAGGACGATCTTGGCGAACCTGGAATGACAACTTCACGAAAGTTATGGAGGTATGAGGCCTTCACCAAGTAAACAAAATGGAAGCTAGTATATTCCTCATTTCTTATTTCGTTTAAATTTGATTGAAAAAAATTTGTTTCCATTGCAGATTGATAAACAGTTATGATGTTCTCTGATTCCGAAAAAAATAGTTTCTGGAACATCTCTGTTCAATAAAAATCTTTTTATGTGCACAGTACATTTCATAAATATTCTTTTATAGCCATTTAGTGACGGAAACTCGCATAGACAAATGCATGAGGTCTCATCAAAGCGGTAGCCTCAGTATTGTTAGGTACTTCATCCTCAAAAACAATGATTATATTTTAATTCTCATTGAATATGAGGATATAAAACAATAAATGATAATAATAGGGCAATAGAGTGCTTCTAGATCAGGTTAACTTGGAGCCCAACTAATTTAAGACTCGTCACTGTAAGCATTTGAATAAAAAGTAAATCTTTCATTACATGATGTCAATTATTTTTGTTATTTATCCACAATTAATTTATAATGCAGGAAGTTATTGTATTGGACTCAATCTATTAGATTGCAAGCAATTATTTTCAATTGAAAACATATTTATTTGATGATCTGACCACAAAAATTAATGGTAAAATAAAAAAAAATTAATTTGTTGTTTGCTTTTGAGTTCGTCTTCAGTTTAAATACGAGACATTAAATCAGATTGAACTAATAAATTTGCCGCGTGAATCAATTACCAGATTGAAGTTCCATTTCAAAGTTTATGACTAAGTTAGACGAGTTTAATATATACATCTAATCAAATTCGGAATGTTTGAAACTTTATAGCGGTGACCATACATTCTAGTAAATCGATTTATTTAAATTATTTCCATAATTTACAAAAGTATTATGTCATAAATTTTAAATTAGAATTATAATGGTTTTTAAGGCTAGTAATTTAAAGACATTTCTGATATGCGACCCTAAAAAAATTTAACCGTTTTTTTCAACCAAAAAACATTTATTGCCATATAAAAATAAAAGAACACAACTTACAAACTCAAAGTACAATAAAAGAAGGCACAAGAAAAACAAACACCTACTAAAAAAATCAAAATCCATCTTATTCATAACCTAACTTTTGTCTTAGAAGGAATAGGGAATCCTTGCCTTTCCCTTGTCAGTAATTCTTTCAATCTTCACTATACCTTTTGTTCTTCCTTCAAAACAGAGTCTCACATTACCCGCCAAACACCTTCATTCATCGCTCCAATTCATTCCCGTACCCAATGATTCCCCAATATACCCAATTTATCGAATTATTCCACTTTTCCTCATCTCTTCCACATATCCTATAACTCTCATGCATTGGACCTGTTTCCACTTTCCTCTATCCCACATCTAAATCGCGTAATCATCTTTGTTTTTTCCATGATTACATCTGTTGTCATATACTCTGGCATGCCCTCCCCATTCATTATACTAAAATATTTCCTGTTATATATTTCATTCCTACATCTTTTCTATCTTTCTTGTACGTCAATATCATTCAGCCTCATCTCAACTTTATTTACAGTTTGGTCCACGTCACACATTTTTTCATCCCATCTTCCATAGACCATCCAATTTAGGACACTTTCTTCCATTCTTTTGCACATTCCGTTCCACACTTTTCAAATAAATGATTTTCATCAATCTCCCCACTATAATCTTTTTCTCATATTTTACTTACTTCTTTATTTTTTCATTCCATCATTTATGCTTCCCACATGCTTGCAAAACAATGTCATTCGGTGTTAATTTTTCCACTCCCAATATTCTCCTCAATACCCCACATATCAAGCTTTCCGTGTGCGCTCTTTCTTTTACACCTCATACTTCGTTCCATCTAACAATATACTATGCACATAAACTTCCATTATAATGATTCCCATTTTCACCAAATTTCCAAATTTGCTTTCCCACTCACACCTTAAACTTTCATTTTCTACTCATGTGTTTTACAATGCCAACTTTACGTGTCCTTTGCAATTTTCATTAAAATTTAACGTAAAAACTAAATAGTTACACATTTTTAAAATTTCAATCACATTTCCTTCTAACTCAAACTTGTGTTTTTTTTTGTTCCTTCCACGTCTCTTCCTGCATACCATCATTTTCATTATTTCCACATTTACATATACACCTCTTTTCTCCATAAACCCTTCAAACATTTCTTTAATTAATTCCCCCGTTTTCACCGTACACACAAAATCATCCACATATCCCGAGGACCCACATCATGTTTCCCAAGCATCGCCCATCCACATAATCCGTTTTTCAATACATTTTCCATATCTGATATGTAAAGATTAAACAAGCTCCCACTCATTAGATATCCCTGTCTTACTCACTTCCTTACTTCAAACCATTCAGACACGCAATTACACACACTTGCTCTTACCTTTCTCCCTTTGTACATTCCTTTTACATTCCCAATTATTCTTTCTGACATCCCGACTTATTTCGTCCTCATCCAGAGTTTCTCTGGCTAACATTTCCTTCCTTAAATTCCCCTAATTCTTGTTTTCTACGCATGCTGCAGCCCTCCTCCATTTCCTTCTTCTCTTACCCCATAACTTTCCTGAATTTGTTCCCCCATACTTTTATACATTTATCATTGCCTATTGCCTCAATCATTCTTAGATATTTCCATACATCACTTCCATAGATCAATCTTTTAATCCTTTCTTTTTCCTCTGCCTATTTACTTTCGGCACATCTTCTTTCTATTTCTATTAGTTTACTCTGCGCTTCGTTATACTTCATCCATTACAATTGTACCCTTCCTATTGAAACCAAAATAATTATTCTTTTAAAATGTAACAGAGACATGTATAATACAATATTTCAAATGGTACCTTTCACAAATACATTTTCTGTCAAATTTTAAAATTTTTGTGTAGTCGGAGTATGAATACCCCAGCGTTTATTTAAAATATACTAATGCATAAAAACGGATTTAAAAAACAAAATTAAAAATAAAAATCGAATGCTGGTCTTAATGTTAATCTTACCTACTCATGGAGCACTCTGATAGAAAAGAATCGAAGCTCTGATAACCGAGTTTCAGCGCAGAAAATTTGAAGGAATGCATGATTCGTTTTATGTACCAATCCGCACTCTTCGGAAAAATATAATTTCAGATGTCACAGTATATAATAAATTTACGCTTCGGAAAGGCCATCAAATGATCTTCACCTGAGATACTTGTTCGAAATCGTTAATCATTGTCGATTACAGCTTTGTTTAATAAATGTCTCTAACAATTGAAAGTACCAAAAATATGGGAAAATTATCACACTATTGCACAAAAAATACAATATAATACACAAAAAATACAATACAAATACAATACAATACACATACAATACAAATTACCGGCCTACTCTCACGCCTACTCTCACAGTCTACTCTCACAGGTGATTAGCAAACAAGCTATAAAGAAACGAGACTTCTACCAACTTGTTGAACACTCTGGATTTAGACTTGGATATAGTATGAACGATCAACTACTGGTGGTAAAAATTCTAATTGAGAAGTATAATGAATACCAGAATGGTATCGCATTTGTCTTCAAAGGCTTTGAAAAAGCATTTGATTCAGTAAATACCTGGTTGATATTAGATTCTCAGGATGAATATCATGTTGATTCGAGTATATAAGCTTGATCAAGGATATCTTCGAAAACGCAACACCATGTGTCAAATTCCATAAAAACACGAGTAATTTCAAAATTGGAAAAGGAGTGTTATTCATATTTTTCCGTTATTCACATCGTTATTCACATCCATTTCAAGTTATTCACATCAATTATTAACATCGACTCTAGAAATTGTTAAAAAAAATAGATTTGAGTGAAATGGGAATAATATAAGCGCTCGCATTTAGAACCACTTTCGCTTTGCAGACGATATCTTGATGAACAAACCTAGAACAACTACAAACAATGTTAGTACTGTAACGACAACAACAACCACAGCGTAGTGATAGAGCTAAATTGACAGCGGGATACCAATGTCCCTGCGTATCCCGCGGGCGTCAAATCTATGTGACGACCTCCCGTAATCTACTTAATATGCTAATCTATTTAATACGCCCCACACGCGACGCTGCTAATAGGGAGCCCAGCGACTGGCTACAAATGGTGCAAATACTTACAGACTAGAAAAGTCTTCGGAAAAGGCCTCGGCCACCTGGACTGTTTAAAGTGAGACTGCACTTCTGAACAGATGTTGTTGTTCTTCCGGTACTCAGTGGATCTCTGAGGGCTTAGATAGCTGCTGTTGGCAAGTGACCCAGGTGTCCTAGATCTTGCGGGTATCTGCAATCCACTAATGCGTGAAACAACATCATTAAAGTTTTATAAAAACCTATTATAATTCTTTAGACAATACAGAGAAAGAAATATATTAATGCACAATAAAACTGTCAATAACAAACAAATGAATAAATGTCCAATTATGACTATCGAATCAAAGCAATGACGTAATAATAATTTCGGTTAAATAAACAAAACAATATAACCTAGCGGTCTTATACTAAAGAGTGCAAAAACATAGAACGGTGCATAATAACACAGCGGCGCAAACATAATAATAATAATAGTACAAACAACACGGCACTTATGATATTACATCGGTGTAGGTGAAGCAATGTAGCAAAGCAGTGATAAAATAATCAAACAATTTTAATGCGGTATCAATCTGGAAGCATGTACAGACATTCACACCTATGGCGGATATAAGGGTAAATCTAACTTTCTTGATACAAACGGAGTGTATAATCGGAGTTCCGGAAAGCACTAGAATAGTGTAACACCTCGTAAAGTGATGATGTATCTGATTCGGAATGGTTAATATTAGCAAAACCCGGAGTGAACACCCATATAATGTCCCGTAATTTGCTCACGTACTACCGGGTGCCTAACACTAATGTAATTCAAAATCAAGCACTAAAGTGCAAGGGATGCAAGGAATTCTCACAACACCCCGTAATACGTTGGTGTTGACGGGTGACTAATTCAAGCGTTTACCAAAGCTGTACAGTTAAACAGCGCCTCGAAACCCGTCGACATTGCCCGTGCACAACACCGATATAAACCACAATTATACACTCTAGGCAGTCGATAACGAACTTTGTCAACTCCCCTTAGTACGTTGGTGTTGACAGGCGACTAATAGCATCAAAACCAGAAACGAACACCCCAATGGAATTACCACTGTAAGATAAGTAACACCCGGTAACACGTTGGTGCTACTATGGTCAGGTGCGCGATACCAGCAGAAGCTAATATTATACACTCAAGCGAAAAGTGTGGAAAGGTATCGCTGTGTAACGCCTCGTAATTACTACTTAGCGCCTCGTAACCATATTACACGTAAACAGAAATACACGTAAACATAGCGCTATTACACGTAAAGAGAAATCAGGAAGGCGGAAAGATGTAAAGCTATTCAAACATAATTATCATACACTAAATAGTATATACTATACAAAGTTGCTCACCTAACTTTCGGCTTATTTCGCGTCGCTGTGCTACACCAATCTGCTGGCTGCTGACGAATTTTCAATTTTTTTATTTTATAAATCGGAAACAACTCGAATACTTAAATATTCTGTTTTATTCTCGCTATTTATACCCCAATATTCACCCATTTAATCAGTCCCTATGTGCATAGCCACCACACGATTTTTCAGATCGGCGAGCGCACCTATGATTCTCGCGACACGCAACGTCATATACGCATCGCAGACTTCACATACATGCACGTAGGCAAACGGCAAGCGTACTTAATAACTATATTACTATATTACGTACTTAATTATATAGCTTGCTCATATGTTTACGTTTTAGCTACTACGAAACTATTTATAGATTTAATTATTTACATAATAAAGGGACTTTGTTACAGTACAACTCAGCGAAGAATCGCAGAAGATTGGTCTTATGATGAATTTATCAAAATTCAAAATCATGACTAACATTGCTGCGATAGAGTCATCTCCTTTAGAAATGACGTCATTGAGGTTGTCGATCATTACAAGTACATTGGTCAGAATCTAAAATAAAGTTTGGAAAACCAACTTTCTATGGAGTCTAAACTTTGACACTGACTAAAGCGACTGCAAATAAATTAATAATAGTTCAAAGAGTAATGAAAAGAATTATGCCGGAAATATTATTGACAGACAAAATGAACAATGAATTGATCCAACAAGACACAAAAGTCTTTGATGTCTTGTAACGTATAGCGTCATTCAAATGGTACTCGGCAGGACACATAGTCAGAATGAGCGATGATAGTTGGACCAAAACAATTTTTCAATGGCGATCACAAACAGAAAAACCGCCTGAATGATGAACAAACGATATTAAAAAAAGGAGCAGGCACTACGTGGCAACCAAAGGCATTGGATCGAGAAAGATAGACAGTTAGGAGAGGCCTCCATCCAACAGTGGACATAAATGACTGGGAAAGAAAAATAATTGTCTATAGAAAAAGAAAGAGAATGCTTAAGCCAAAATATGACAATTTAACCCAAAGCAAAAAAAAACAACTTCTGACAATAAGGCTGTTGCCTCGAAACTAGTCGCGGAAAGCAACATAATAGTGAATCGCGTATCATTAATTAATTGAAATGATTTTGAGAAATCACTGATCACATATTAGTGCGTTTAATGATTGCACATTGCTTTTTCAATATTCTTTATAAAATAGACAGCTCATTTCAAAGGAAACGTTTAAATTTTTATCCAGGAGTTATCCAGGTAAAAAAAAAATGATTGACATTTGCTAATTATTATAAGAAGAATTTCATTACACAATCTAAAAAAATATATCTTCGTATATTGTTGCCATCTCAACTTCGGTAAGAGAGCTATAATATTCATCCAATATAATATTTGAGGTTATGTGCTTCATAAAGGATGTCAACACCGTAATCGTTTATGGCCGATTACGTGTTGTCATAAATCGTATATTGTCGCAATTCCGAGTTGTGTACACACCTGTATTAAAAATGGTGTAAGGTATAGAATATTACAAATAAACAGCGACGTTTCGATATATGATTATCTGCATTTTCAATTTAATTTTATATTTATGGTTTTGGTATAGGAGTAATGGCACTAATGGAGCCGTTTTGAATTACACTGGTGCGAAATTATATAAATAATGAGTTTTTTCCTAGATCCATATGGCGAGAGAAATTTCCATGGCCTGATTTTAACCGCTCTAGTGGGGATATTTCTAAACATCAGGAGATTATTATGCGACAGAAATTTTGGTAACAAACACAAATTCCAGTACATTTTTTCTTTCTTACTGAATATAAATTAATGTTGTTGTTCTAAAGTAACCCTTAGTAAAATAGCTCAATTAATAAATTATTACGGTCATAATTTTTCTGCTCCGTGTTAAAAGTCAAATATTTACATTTGAAACCCAATTGTGTTATAGCTGGAAAATTAGTTTGATCAAGCAAACGATCAAGTAAGCGGTGGACAGAATAAGTCATCCATAGCGTCAATGAGCTGTTCAAAAAACGCGTCGAAAGAAAGGAAAACTTTTCCGCTTTTCCATCCGAAGAATTTCTTGTTTGTAAAACGAACAACGTTTGATTTTGCTGATAATATCTGCAAATATAAAAATGTTCGTCTGATACTTCTAACTATATAATTTGTATTGCTTTTCAATCTATTATCACATATTATTACACATCATCAGTCAAATAACGAATAGAGATGAAAGTAACTTCTTGAAATTTTTTAAGAGCAATCAAGAGTTGTGAATTGTGGCGACATATTTTCTGCCCATTTTCAGCCGCTTTCCTACTCTTAACAATCCCGTTTATAGCTTTGATTCCACTGTTGTAATACTCTCTCGATTCTAAAATGTCTCCAACGTTTTGGAAGATCCTTACAGCTAACTACTACCAGTTGTAGCTTTTCGTTAATATTTCCAAGTTCCTTAATTGATCTTGAGCTTGGTAAATTAATTCAAATAGATGACTCATGTCGCTTTGATAGAACTAGCAAAGAGGCTGTTCATTTTGACACCTCAGTTACCTATGTTACTTGAATCACGTCAATCTGTATATGATATTTATTGCAGTTCGGATAATTTGTGTTTAATACTTTAAAAGCGATTTTGAAAGCCAAAGCAGCATCCTTGAAAGAACTATCCTGCAAGAATACACTTATAGCCTTCTTGTATTTCCAGGAATGCAGGGACCCGTTTGGGAAACTTTCATAGTCTTTTTCGGACGGTTTTAGTAGCTGTTTCTTTCTTGCTTTTGTCTATAGCCCAGCCTGTGCAAACTGCGAGGTTTTAAGCATATATTTTTTAAGATCCTGAGAAGAATTTAGTGTGCAGTCCAAATCTATCAAGCCCTGAAATTGCGTACAAGTATTGAAGATTGCAAAACGTTTCTGCTTGCGTTGTCTATTGTGGTATTTCCACTACAGTTATGTATGCAGTTGGCTCTTTCTACTTCTTGTAGGTGTTCTTTATTAGCTTGTTTCTGGAAGGAGTTTAATAGATCTTCTAACAAATCAACCAATTAATTCTAGCTACTTCGCAATGCCTTATTTGGAAGCGCCTACATCTAAGCCATCTTTAGTTAAGAAAGCTCCACCTCATAGGATATTACCTGGTTTTTACGACCTCAGCAAAAGAGTTCTGAAAAAATAACTGAAAGGAGTAAATTTGTAACTGTTATTATCTCACCACGCAAATAAAGAATTGCCTATAAACCGATTGAATCGAATTTCGTCACGCATGGACCTCACATTTCTCGAACTTCTGCCGATATGAATATTCTCATAATTGTGGGTTTTTATATTATTTTTAATTATATATGTAGTGTTTTTTGTAGACTTAAATATGTGCGATAGAGAAAAAGGGAAACTTTTCAAAAACGTGTTTACGAAAATGTCCATGTTGTGCGTGACATATCATCGGATAACGTCTAAAAAATTGATAAACTCGAACATGAATTTAGTTTGATCAAAATAATAAGTAAATCAACGCGAAGTAATGATACGTATGAAGCACTAAGAATTAGTGGTGATAAAAGAATAATATTGTCAATACAAATGTCAGCCATTACTATTGATCTGCATATAAAAATCTGAGATTGGATGACACTTGAAACTGTACAAAAGCTTAATCCATTAATAATATTTAATTCTTTTCAGTACTAATCGAAGCTCGAATTTAAGTACGGCCAAAATACGAGCGACGAAAGGACACGTAACTTGAAACGGTTTGTAAGCTACGAAGGTATAGCTTATCGCCATAGACGGAGCTCGCTTACAAGAGCGTGTCCATGAATATTTTGTAATAAAACATACTATTTTACTACGGAATTGAAATGTATATGAACATGAAATTAATAATACTTTAATATTTAAACAATACAATATCGGATGAGTACAAAAATCTTTCAATGATGATAATGAAATTTAGTGGTTTTCCAAATACTCCATTTATTTATTTTTAATTTACTAATCATCTAAGAGTTAACAAACATGTTTCAGGGCAAGAATCGTCCCTTCGTTAGAACTAAAGAAAGTACATCGTTACAAACAAAAGATAATAATATAAGAAAATACTAGCGGACCCGGCAAACGTTGTTTTGCCCCCCTCGCCCTCCGCTCCCAACCGGATCCCCATATATGCCAACGGCGCGAACTGGACTGCTTTCCGCACTACCGTGGCCTGTGTCCGCGGCTTTGCCGCGACCAGCGAAATGACCCAATAGCCGGGGGTTGTGCCCGCGGCCTTGCCGCGATCAGCGGCATGGTCTAGTTGTCATGGCTTTGCCTCGGGCAGCGGTATTGCTTCATTGCCACGGCTTCCCCATGGCCAACGATATGGTTTCATCCGCGGTATATTCTAATCCTCCGGCCGGACAATTCCGGTGTCTCCTGAAGCGAGCTACAAAAAAGTGAATAGCATAATAATATTCTTCGTACTCAAATACCTATGTATATAAATTTTCATGGCTATACATATATAGCGGACCCGGCAAACGTTGTTTTGCCCCCATCTCGTCACTATATTTTCCAACGGCGCGAACAGGACTGCTATCCGCACTACCGTGGTCTGTGTCCGCGGCTTTGCCGCGACCAGCGATATGTTCCCGTATTCCTGTATTCCCGTATTCCCGTGTTCCCATTTTCCGGTGTTCCCATATTTCCGTATTCCCATATTCCCGTGTTCCCATAGTCTAGTGTTCTCATATTCCCGTGTTCCCATATTCCCGTGTTGCTATATTCCCATGTTCCCGTATTCCCGTGTTCCCCTTTAAGTATATAAAGACATGCGCGTATTCGAATGCAACGCAATATTTCCTATCTATCCATAAGGAAACATTGCGGA
>WYDF02276170.1:0-17581 GCA_009867245.2 Adranes taylori | reverse complement strand
CAGCTGTCAAACACAATACCAGTTCCAAAATAACGAAAAAATAGCGCTCCACGGAACGGTTACCGTTTTAGAACGTTTTTGGAGCACCTTCTGGAGGGTTGGAGGGTGCGGCAGAAAGTACTAACTGTTACTACTAAGCTCGTTTTTCTTACTAATCTGTAGCCCAAAAATATAAAAATTTGCATTGTGATCAAAATAAATTTTGGACTCTTCATAAGATGCGCAAACCATACATCATATCAAAATTCTAATAGAACGTCCATATTACGAAAGCTGCTTTTAGTTACTAATTCTTTGATACAGTGTTTACTTCAAATTAGTGCAAAAAAAACAATATAATATTTTTTATCCTAGAAACATAAATTGTTTATCCTATCACCGATAAACAATATATAAAGGATAAACTATATAAGTTCACGCACTTTCCAATAGTCTCAAAGATCGTGAAAAATTACGCAGATAAAATGTTTTATTAACGGCGGTAATTTACAGTTTCAAATTTTCATCGTAGCTGTTACTCGATTTATCCTCAGTTGAATGAAGCACCAAGCATTTAGCTGATGCTATATGATCAGCTCGATGCTTGACTTACCATCATACTCTTGTTGTCCAGACGTTTAACAAAAACCGAGAATGGAATTCCAGTTCAATAAAGCAAAGAGCATATATCATCAGATGAGTGGATGACAGACAATAGAGCATCAGCTATATGCTCGGTATTTTATTCAACTGCTAAATACAGAAGTTTAATAAAAACTGATATTTTAATTCCAGTTGGATGTAGCCCCGAGCACACAGGAGCTTCGATAAACTTCTGCTTATAACACCGAGCATATAGCTGATGCTATATGCTCGTCGATTCATTCGACTGGCATTGCAATGCCAATTTTCGTTAAACTTCTGCATCTAGTATCACTTATATATGAAAATTCCAGTAACTGGACTGATGCTGATGCTCTGCATGTAACATTAACTGTATGCTCGGTGCTTCGTTCAACTATGATCGATGCAGAATTTTACAGAAAATTGGTATTGACATTATTATTATTATTGTCACAATGAATAAGCGGCCAAGGCCGATGAGATCATTGTTTTAATATCTATGTTTATACGTTTTTTTTTTAATGAAGTTTAATTTTGTATTACACGTCTTTCATTATCAAGTTTATTTTTGAATTGATTTATGTTTCCCGCATTTATTGTGTCTTGTTGAATAAAGCAAGACATTGCAGTTGAATAAAGCACAGAGAAATTCTCGTTAAACTTCTGCATATAGCATCGAGCATATACCTGATGCATATGCTCTGTGCTTCATTCAACTGGTATTCCAATGTCCGATTTCGTTAAACTTCTGCATCCAGAATCAGCTGTAAATTGGAATTCCTGTATCTGGATTCTACCATTCTGCATCTAATATCAGCTATAGATTTCGAAACTATAGATGACTTCGTAAATAAAACATTTGGTCTGCATAAGTTGAATTATTTGTCACAAACATTGAGATAATCAAAAAGGACTACAACACACTTAGACTTATCACGTGCATGAGAATTATGCACATGCTCTTACAGTAAGAGTATTTTTATGTACAGACATATGATGCATGGTTTATTAACGTATAATTTTACAACCACCATATGTAAAAAGTATACATCAATGATTTATAAAAAAATGTTCTAGCCGGCATATGAACGCCATCAAATACTTCAAAATATTTTACCGGAGAAAATAGCCGATGATGTAATAAGAATTTTAGGATTGAAGCCGATTTCTAAGAAAGTAGCTTTTGACGACGCAATGGTCGACGTAAAAACTGTTGAGACATTTTATATGGACCGTGACACAAAGCTGGTAGAACCTCATCGGAAACTCACTTTTAAAGAATTTTATTTGGAGAATTACATCGGAACTGAAAGTCATTGGACAATTGAAACTCCTACCGTTTCAAACATTCAAAGAAAAAGGTATTACTAATTAAATTGATTGGTTGTGTTTCTACTTCTAAGTAGATACTTTATAGTGTATTATAAGATTTGATTAGTACTGTGCCGCATACGTACAAAGTCAGATATTAGTGACTGGAAAAGTACATAACCTACAAAGTGTATATTGAGTACCTCTCTATAAAAAAATGTAAAAAATAGTAGATTCTTTCTTAAGAAAAGCAACAAAAGCATTTTAGAAACAAAATTTTTGGATCCATCAGTTTCAAAGTGAGTTCAAACTAATACGAAAAATTACTTTACATTATTAAAAAAATTAAGAAGCTAAAAAATCAGAACTGATAAATCCAAACTGATATAAACAATCTACATTTAAACTAATAATAAATATTTAAACTTACATCTTTGTATCAATAGTTGTCGAAAACATTTTTATAAAGAGCACAAAACTGAGTTAATAAGTTCTACTTTTAATTCTGGGCCAGAATTGTGGGGTATAAACTTATATATATGCAAAATCCCCGCGTTTCCCTTCTATGTATGTTCCGGTAGTGCATTAAGTTAAACATTCTAATCTCTTGAATCAAAATGTCTAGCTACCAAGTTTCTAATATAATTGTTTGCTATAAGTAATTTTATGATATAAGGTTGCAAGCGATATTTAAATTTCTTTGCTTTTTTCACATTCCTTTGAATATTACACGGTTCCCCACTATTTGAATTTGTTTAATATTTTATGTTACGTGACAATATAAAGATATCTTAAAATGAAAAGTTCTTAAATACTTTTTACCAGGGCTATTCAGAAAAACAAAACCAAGAAAAGTTATTATAAATTTTAATTCAATGCCTCAATAGCTCTACGATGTCTATTATATACAGAAATATTTTTATTCATACCATAATTAAAACAGGTGTACTCTATAAATTGCCTACTCATCAATACACCTCCGGAAAAATTCCTCGGTCCCCATATTTGCCTCCAGCGCTGACATATTTGCTCTCCGCATTGACGCGGCCTACAGCCCTTCTTGACTCACTTTTGGAAAATTTCTAATAGGGCTTTCACGCTAGATTGCCGTGAAATTTTGAACTCGCATACACACTAATTTGCCAACCCATGAATCCCACGCTCCTCTTATTTGTCTACTGTGTGGATAGCTTCGCTGTGCGCTTCGCCGCGGCCTTCAGCCGCTCTTGACTCATTTGATAGAAAATTTCTAACAGTGCAGGTTGGCGTACGCAGCACGCCCGACTACCAAGAAGTTTGGAATTCTACTATCCATTAATCTTCCGATATTTGTCTACAGCGTAGTTTGTCTTTGTTGCGGAATTCGGCCGCTCTTGAATCATGTCTTGTATAACTTCTAATTGAAAGGTGTGGCGTGCGAATAGGGAAGTTCCCTTTAAAAAAACCCTGAACTTTTAAGCGATTTCTAACAGGTGAGTTTGGCATGCTTTGCTGTTGAAATATTTAGAATAAAAGAGTTGAATTCTGAACATTGTTTTGGCTGGCCATCTATGGATGCATAGCTCAACTGTAGAGAATTATTATTTTTATTGAGCTGCTTATAAACAATTAAATTGTAACCCTTATTCTACTGCACTGAAGCAAGGTAAAAGATATATACTTTGGCAATTTTCACGTCCCGTGTTATTAGAAAGATTATTAGACAGTCTTTGTATTAAACGCTCAACCGTAGCGCAATATTAAAACATGATGATCGATGCGAAAATAAGATGTCGGTAGACATATTTTTATCTTTCATATACCATATACGTATGTAATATGTATAGGTATATGAAAGATATTGACGATATATGAAAGATATAGATTCATGTTTTGAGATTTTTTTTATATTTCACCTTAGTACATCTTTTGTATTGAAACTTCTGCAATCCGTTAATGCGCAATTCAAAGGAGGGGTCATAAGGAACAATTTTTCTTATACATAGTTTTTTCTAAAAAAATTGTTTCTTGCTCAAAAAAATAAAAGAATGGGCGTTTTTTTCGGTGTCTGTTTGTATGTACATATGGACGTATGTACGTCTGTATGTTCAATAATTTATCCTTCCCTATGGGACTGATCTGGATGAAATTTGGTAGACAGGTGTAGACTATGAGCCCGCAGAATAAGTTTTTTCATTTTTTATAAATCCAATATGGCGGACAGGAACCATTTTTTTTGTTCAGAAATTTTTTAATCAAATTAGGAGATTGTATATTAGTCATTTGTCATTTGTATATTAAAGATTACAGACTGTTTCTAAATTTTATTCGAAAAACGTTGACCGATTTTGCATCCTGTTCATGTAATAAATTACTAATTGATTTTAGGCATCATTCATACCATGGATCTTTTGCTAAAATGCTCAAAATCACATTTTTTTATATAATGGGAATTTATGCCAATAGATAGTGCTTATCAAATTCTAAGACCTGGTCTAAATTTCATTTCATTTTGCTGTTTCATTTCCTTTAAGTGAAACTCTCAAAATCATTTTGCATATTGAGACATATAAATTTATTTTTATCACCTGTATTGAGATTCGAAACGCATGGAAAATACATTTTTTTTTTGTAAGTATTTGTAATTTTGTTCTAAATTAAAAAAACTGTTCTTTCAGCGAATGGCAATAATTATCGCATAAAATTTTCCATGTACGCTTAAATGTTGGCTCATTTATACTATAGATTTTATTATGGTTCAACTTTGGGATCATTTTTAACCACTTTTCCTTCAGTTTATCAAAACATGGTTTCTGGAGTCTATGTAACATTTGAAATCAATCGTGAAGGGCCAGTTAAATTAGAAGTCTATTTTCTAGCTCATTTTTACGTGTAATTTCCATAATTTCTCCAAGTAAATACTAATCGTGTAGTAAAATCCGTAATTTTCTTGGATTTATAGAAAATTGACATTTCATAATCATCGCCTTTTTTATATTATTCAAAAATTCATAACTTTTTTAGAAATGGTTTAAAAAAATGATCGATATAAATCCTAAAGCACATTCTATTATTTTTCAAGTTCCAAAAACTGCATATTTTTAATTTTATTGTGAAAGCTGTCATTTAGTGGAGAAAAACCAAAACAGGACCCTTCCAATATTTCCTTGCAGTCACATAATACCTAACGTATAGGACAATATATATAGCACTAACGTTTAAGACTGAATAATTTCAAAAATGAATATATTTCTTTGTAGATGGGAATCGTATACAAAAAAATATCCCAATCCGTATGTTAAATTTTTGGAAAGTCGAGAAGAAGAAATAACAATATGGCGACCCAAACCACCACTTTTATTTGAAGGAATGTCTTTGCAACAGAAAAGTGATGTAATTGCAGAAAAGGTACGGATTTATATATATAAAAATCCCTAGTATGAATCAATCAAAAAACCTGTATTGGCATAACTTATAACAAAATTTCTTACAATATTCTTTCTTACCGTAACAAATTTTACCAAAACGAAAATTTTTACTATATAATTTTTATAAAAACCCTACAATAAAATATAAAATCAAAATTAGAACATAAAAACAAGAAACAAAATCCCAAAATCCTCCTAGCTCCTACATTTGCTCCTTCAAAGAACGAATAAGTAATTTCCGTTTTACTTTATTTCTTTCCCTTCCCGCTTCTTTCTCTTCTCCATAATTCTTTCCATTATCCCTATACCTTTTATTTCTCCTCCCAAATGCACTATTATATTAGCCCCCAAACACTTTTACTCCTGGCTCCAATTCATTCCCGTAATACATTCATCACATGCTCCCACATTTCATCATCCCTTCCACGTATCATAAAAATTCTCTCACTCTCATCCATTAAATACATGTGCCTTTCCTAACTCCCGCATTTATATCGCGCAATCATTCTTTTTTTTTTTTCATACTTACATTTTCTGTCATATACTCTGATATTCGCTCCCTATTCATTATACTAAGATACTTTCTATTATATCTCACATTCCTCAATCTTTTCCATTGTTCTTGCACCTCAATATTATTCATCCTTCACTCAACTTCATTTACACCTTCATACACATCACACGTTTTCTCGAACCATATTTCCATGCATCATCCTACTTTTCTTAAATTTTTTTTCTTTTACTCTTTTGCCCATTCGTTCATTCAGCTATCCATTCTTTTATCCTCCAAACTTTTCAAGTAAACAATTTTCACTAATTTCTAAGAGAGAATGAAGAAATGTTGCTAGAAAAGATAGAAGAGGAAGAGGTTAAAGAAATCATGAAGGCGAAGGAGGTATGTACAACTGGCCCCGATTGGATAGTCCTGGAAGTGTGGGGAAGTTTAAATGAAGAAAGAATAAATGCGTTAATAAGAGGAATGAAGAGGTGTGGAAGGAAGAGGAATAGATACCTAACGAATAGAGAGAAGGAGAGATCATTCCGGTATATACAAGTGAGAATGTGAGGGATGTAAATAGCTTTGGGGGATAAAAATTATCAATGGACTATATAGAATATATGCAAGGGTACTGAATGAGAAACTGAAAAGGGAAATATTGAAAATAAATGCATTGTCAAATACGCATACGGGTTATGTTCAAGGGAGAGGTACAGCCCACAGTATAGTGACCATTAATTATATAATGAATCAAGTGATGAACAGGGGGAAAAAGTGGTACATGGTTTTCATAGAGTTAAAGTCAGCATTTGACAACGTGGAGAGGGAACGCTTGTGGAAAAGAATGAGTCAGATTGGTATATTAGGGAGAGTGATAGAGTATGTAAGAAGACTGTTTGAAGAAACAAAGGTAAGAGCGAGAGTGGGAGAATGTGTGTCAGGATGGTTTTCTATGGGCAAGGGTGTGATACAGGGTTGCCCCTTGAAAGTTTGTTCAACTTATATGTGTCGGATTTGGAGAATGTATTAAGAAATGGACAGGCAGGAGGAGTAATTCTAAATGAACTGAAAATATGTTCTTTATCTTATGCAGATGATATTGTATGCTTGGCTTAGAAAAAGGAGGAAATTAATGAAATTATTTTGAGAGTATGAAGGTACATGAAAGAGCAGGTTGGAAGTGAATGCTGCAAAAACGAAACTAATGTTGTGTAAGAAAGGGGGGAGAGATAGTAGAAATGACGTGTTTAAATTGGAGGGAAGAGAAATTGAATGTGTGAAAAGTTATAAATATCTAGGTTACATGCTGAGTAGGAATGGAAGCGCGAATAAGCACGTTACAATGGTGGTAAGAAAAGATAAAGTGGCAGCAGAGAGGTTAAGGAATGTATGAAGACTGAAGTTTGGGGATTCAATGGGAATGAGGTTAATGATATACAATGCATGTGTAAGGAGTATTGTATTACGTACAAATACTTAATTTGTGCGGGGGAATTAAGTATTTAAAGAGGATACTGGGTGTGGAAAGATCGACTCCAAGTGAAATGGTGTTGCAGGAATTAGATGAAGAGAAAACATGGGCGACAAGAGTTAAGAAGTTGGTAAAAATGAGAGAAAATTTATCACTGGACAAGAACAAAGTTTGGTTACAAGAATGTCTGTAAATGCATGAAAATAAGTCGAGAACGATGAAATAGGTAACCAATGGAAAGAAGAGGATGTATGGAAGATGTGGCTGGTCAATTGATGCATGGAAAAGAAGGGTAATAGATAGTGTGTAATGTGAAAGGGGATATATGATAATGTAGAAACACAAGAGAATAATACGAGAATCAAGGACGGCAGGTATAATAGCAGGTATGAAAAGTTAATGGTGGAAGGAGATTTGCCAAGATATTTAACATCAGATATGAGCATGGAGGGAAAAAGTATTATTGATAGATTTAGATGTGGAAGTGAGGAGATAGGGAACAGGTACTAGATGACTGATGATAAACGAAATTGTAGAGTATGTGGTAGGTTTTTTTTTCTTTTGACATGTAATATTATGTAAATTATGCCAATTAAGGTACATTTTATATACTCTGATATTCTCTCCCCATTGATTATACTAAGACACTTTCTATTATATCTCACATCCCTCAATCTTTTCCATTTTTCTTGCACCTCAATATTATTCATCCTTCACTCAACTTCATTTACACCTTCGTCCACATCACATATTTTCTCGAACCATCTTTCCATACATCATCTTTTTTTGCATTTATTTTCTTTTCCTCTTTAGCCCATTTGTTCATCCAGCTACCTCGTCTTTCATCCTCCGAACATTTCAAATAAACAATTTTCACTAATTTCTCATTCTCATCCACCATCACCTTCTCTCGAATCTTACTAACTTTGTTATTCCTTTATTCCAGAATTCATACTTCCCACATTCTTGCAGAACAATATTACTTGGGGAATAATCCACACATCACATTTTCCATCACCTCTACGCCTTTTAGAATCCACTCTTCCGGTTTATATAACAATATATTTTGCACACAAACTTCCGTTATTGTAATTCTCATTCTTACCGTATCTTTAAACTTTTTTTTCACACAGATCTTAACGTTTCCATTACTACTCTTGCTTTTATCACTGCCAATCTTACTTGTTCATTGCAATTCTCAATATAGTTTAGCATAAAACCTAAATAAATTTTCGATTTTGCTATTCCTCCCACCTACTTCTTACACATCGTTGACATATTGATCTGTAAACCATTTTTCTCTATAAACTCATTTGCCACGTCAATTACATGTTTCATTTCTTTTCTCGTTTCCGCCATACACACAAAATCATCTGCATACCCTAATGATCACATCATCTCTATTTCAAGAATCACCCCTCCACGTTGGCAATTTTACAACACATTTTCCAAATCAGGCATGTAAATATTAAACCAACTCCCGCTCATTGGTCATCTCTATTGTACTCTCTTCCTTACTTCGAACCATTCAGACACGTAAAATCCATTGTAAATAACTTTCTGTTTGAGATTTTTGTTTAAGTTTTGTTAGTGAATAGTCGATTCCTATACCACTATACCAGCTTATTACATTTCTGCTTTGTAATCCATATATAGCTCTTGGAATAGCTAACCTTCTATTTCTTTAATGACATTTGTGGATCGGCTAGATTTTCGTAATAAAATGACTTTCGGAACACCCTTCTAATGCAGTGGCGTAGCGAGGGGGGGGGGGCGTCATGCCCCGGGCGCTACTCACAAAGGGGCGCCGAATGGTCCGCAAAACAAAAAATTGCTGGATAATTTTTATTATTATAATTGATTTCTGGAAAATATATTTTAAATTTAGTGCCAGTGGATTAATTTGCGAGTATATTTTACATTTAATATTATATGGTTTTCGTTTATGGTGGGGGGGGGGGCGCGAAAAAGGTATTGTGCCCCGGGCGCGACGTCACTGTCGCTACGTCACTGTTCTAATGTGAACCAGAATTTAGCCTTATCCATTTTCTTCTATACTGGTAATGCTAAGAAGCAATTTGGAACAATAAATTGATTAAAACATGTTCAATCAACTAAAACACATAATTTGGATCAGTGTAATGTAATACTATGATTTTGAAGAGGTTCCATAATTTGACACTGGACTTTAGAGTTTGCAACTTTATAAAAGGAATCGTTCAGTTTACTTTGTGATTCAGTATAACTTACTTCTGTTTAAAATTTTAAATCATCAATTGGTAGGGATTATTTTAAATTTATATGTATTCACATTTCAGATTGCACTAGAGTTTGTTGAATGGCTGAAAACTTTGGGCGGTGTAGAAATGCATACGTTAGACAAGAAAGCTATCATCGATATGTTTGAAATCGGTTTTAACCTACATGCAGCGACCTCTCTATGCATAAGTATCAAAGAAACTCCATGTGTTAGCAAGGATATAGCGGCAGCACGACATGTTCCGCAGGTTATAACAGTTTTCTGTAATTTTGTATCAAGTTTTCTATCAAAATAATTCAATAATTTTGTTTACATAGCAGTTTATTTACAGGAAACTAACTGAACGCACCAATTAAGTTGTAAAACAAATGTGTCATACATTATTATCGTGCAATAAATAGTATTAAATAGAAATTTGTATTTTGAGCTATTAAAGTAAGAGCTCAAAATAATTATACGTTTAATGAGCTTGATCACACTTTAATGATAAACCTATTTACAAACGGCATTAAGCTTATGAAACGTAATGTAATTAACTTGATTTTTCAGGTTACTTTATTGTAAAGTTGCTCCGGTGTCTGATTAAATGTTTGTTTAATGGCCTAATAACAGGTGGTATTTTATGCTGACACTGTTGATGCAAGAGAGATTTATTATATAATAACAGATGTCACTATATATACATACGGAATACAAACACTGTTAAAACTAAATCTACAGCGAATTTCTTCACGATGAATTTCTTTGTGAAACTAATTGCACGCCAACTTGTAATATTAACAATAGGTCCTTAACAACATGATTAAATAAATTAAATAATTATTTAATATGTAGAGGTGGAAGGAGAATTTTCGTCGACTCGATAAGAAATTTTTGGACCACATTTTTTACTCCAGGTTCCAATAATGCTCGTTGTGGCCCATCTTTCTGTTTCCAATGATTTTTCCTGTCCCTGCTATACCATTCACATAAAAAAAGGAAACTTTGTGTACTCGCCTAACTGTCCAAGGATCATCGATCTTACTTTGAGATCACCACACATGATTCACTTATGATCGTCGTACTTAATTCTCTGGAGAGCAAATTGTGTATTGACATACCGTTCTTGTAAGTGTATAGAATGCTCTATGGGTGTTGACGCATACCTGTTTCCATTGTGAAGCAGTACAACCTTAAGGCTTCCTTTCAAAGAATCGATGAATTGTCTCCAATCAGTGCTTTCGTACGGAATGTTGAATGTCTTAAACAGTCCACACATATCATTGCAGAATACTTCCGAAACCAGGAAAACAAACCCCAGTTGCGAGAAAATTCTTATGTTTTAGCCGTGAACCAGCGCAATTCTGTAACCTCTTTGGTCAGATGTAAGTCGCGAATAAAATCGTTCAGTTCAGTTTGTGTAAATGGTTGTGGAGCAGAATTACTAGATTCGTCCTCCACTTCGTTATGTTCGGTTTCTTCACTTGATTTAATTTCTAAACCATCTACGTCAGGTAAATGTTCTGGTTGCATAGGCAGTGGTATATCTGGACCATGAGGGACAGGATGGCAGATTTAGATAGACGATGTTCTTTTTATTCTTTACATTGAAACCGTGAACACCTGTTGAACAAAAGTAACAATCATCACTATATTTTGTGGCTCTCGCCAGACCATCGGAACGCGAAATCTAAAACGCTGCTGTTCACTCTTTGCCTCAGTCCTTCCACACGTATAGTAAACATAGTGGGGTTACCAAGTTTTGTATCGATTACCTACTCTGACACCGATATACGCGAGATACATTTGCCGCACGAACGATATTATATGTTAACTCATCACAAATGTAACAAAAGGAATCTGCAGACTTTTACAGCCTGTTAACGCCATTTTGAACACTGTATGTATGCTTTTTAGTATATATCCGCCGACACAAACACTTTAATCGAGGAGGATAAAAGTGTTTGTCCTTTTAATGTACCAACGGTTACGTCATCATTGACAGCCAGCTGAAATGTACAACACGTTTAATGACGGAAGTGCTGTCATCTGCCGTCAACATTGACATCCAGATGAAATGTACAACACGTTTAATGACGGAAGTGCTGTCATCTGCCGGTTTACTATGTCAACGATTCGGTTTCATTATAAACTGACAGATGGCAGCATTTTCTATATATTTAAATCTGTCAGTACGTCTTGGATTTGTGAGTTGTTATTCGATATTTAACACATTTTGACAAATTGCAGTTTGCAAAAAAAATTTGACGTGATGACAAGAAGCTAAGGTCAGTTTTGGATTCAGCGCACAAACATACATAGGAATCTATCACCGAAACTTGAAAAATATGATACAACTGAAAAAATGCAAGCCGGTGTTATTATAAGCGTTATTTTGTTCTCTTGTTCTATTTATATATGTGAAATCAAAATGGATCCAAATCAAATTGCGTTGTACTCTGTTATAATAGGCGCTACGTCTTTATTGCTAGTTTTTAATAAAAAGAAGTAGTGGGTACGTCTGAGGATAATTAATGTGAAGTTTCCAATTGGTTAATAAAGAATATCAAGAACTGGGTAGTTTCAAGAGTTTTATGAGAATGGACAAAAACACATTTGAGAAATTATTGTGCTTTCTAGAAGTAGATATCACTAAGGAAACATGTGAAGCTTTTTGTTCAAACATATTTAGAGACACTTCATTTTTTGTAGAAGAAATTAGAATATCAGTTCATTATTTTTTAGATATTTCATACAGCAGTAAAATACAGCTTAATAAAGCTGTAGAGTTTAATAACAAATGGAACTATGCACATATCTTAGGCGCCATGGATGGGAAACATCTTGATTTCCCACCATTACGATCAGAAGACTCTAAGTATTCAAATTAGAAGCAAAGTCACGGCATTTTATTACTAGCATTGTGCGATGCTGCTTATAGATTTTTAAATGTAGATGTTGGGACTAATGGAAGGATGTCAGATGGTGGTATTTTTTCAAAAAAGTTCCTTTAACAATGAGATATCATTCTGGAAGAACGACCTTTTGTCATAGTAGCTGACGCAACTTTTCCTTCGATTTTCAATATCTTACAGCCATTTCATTTAAGACAAATTAGTTGGGAACGCCGAATTTTTAATTATCGATTAAGCAGATGCCGCAGAGTAATAGAAAATGCTTGCGGTATTTTAGCCAATAAGTGACGTTGGTTGCTTAATATCCACCTCAAGTGCAAATAAAGTAGGGCTAATGTATCTAACTTGCGTATTTCACAATTTTCTCAGAACTGATTGTTATTTACAGTGTGAATCAAGTGAACATTGAGGCACTGATAGATGATTTACATTTATGAACTTAGTTAAAAGGCTGGGCATTGATTTAGAAATATAGATAGAGCAACTTATTAAAATTGAACTTTCTTCTTGTTGCTTATCGATAATAAATAGCGTTAAAATCACCCTCGTCATATCTCTAATGTATTTTACAGAGTTTAATTTTCTCTTTTTAGATGGGACTGCCATAAAGTCTTTAGTATAATATGCACTTTTTTGTACTTTTGTTCGTAAAACTGAGGCTGTGTATTATACTCATGTAGAAAAAGAAGTTTTTTTTACACATTGAACAAACGAAGGCGCAACGAGAAAACAAACGAAAAAAATACACATACATAAAAAAAAAACGAATGCATAGCACATCTGCATTCATTGTTTCATCCAATTGTTCACAAACAAACGAATATTCACAGTTCATATCGCACACACGTTTGTTAAATAGGAGATCCCTTAAAATAGTGGTAGGTCCTGATTGTCGAAAGTGTAAAAATTTATTTGAATATTTTAATGTTTCATGGTTAGACCTCCACGCTGCCATTATTTAATAGAGTAAATTACTAAATTAATATTTCTTATTACTTGTGCCTCGGAAAAATGTTTACCCCGTCCTGGGCTCGAACCGGGGATGCTCGATTGCTCTTCCATTTGAGCTAACGAACACTTATTCGAAGACACAAAAAAATTTTATATGTATTTGTCTTCTATATCTATTAAGATAGGCAACTTACATGTCAGGATTTGTTTTGGCAACCTGTTTGCTACCGCCGATCGATTCATTCTTCATCGGGTAGATGGAGCCTCCTGGATGGTTTTATTAATTTATTTTCCGCTTTGATGGCGGTCACATGTTTAATTGAATATTTAATGTTTCGTGGTTAAACCTCCACGCTGCCATTATTTAATAGAGTAAATTATGAAATTAATATTTCTTATTACTTGTGTCTCAAAAAGCTGTTTACCCTGTCCGGGTCTTCAATTAAACATGCGACCACCGGCAAAGCGGAAAGAAATTAATAAAAACATCCAGGAGGCTCCATCTACCCGATGACGAATGAATCAATCGACGGTAGCAAACATGTGGTCAAAACAAATCCTGATATATAAGTTGCTTATCTTAATAGATACGGTAAACAATTACATATTAAAAATTATTTGTATCTTCGAATAAGTGCCCGTTAGTACAAATGGAAGAGTAATCGACCGGCATTTCAGAGGTCGGACGGGGTAAACATTTTTGCGTGACACAAGTAATAATAAATATTAATTTCATAATTTACTCTATTGAATAATGGCAGCGTGGAGTTTTAATCACGAAACATTAAATATTCAATTAAGCATGCGAACGCCTGCAAAGAGGGAAAGAAATTAATAAAAACATTCAGGAGGCTCAATGTACCCAATGACGAATGAGTCGACGATAGCAAACAGGTGACCAAAACAAATCCAGACATATAAGTTGCCTATCTTAATAGATGTAGAAGACAAATACACATTGAAAATTATTTGTGTCTTTGAATAAGTGCCCGATTGATCAAGTGGAAGACCAATCGACCGGCAATTTTTTTGAGACACAAGTACTAAGAAATATTAATTACATAATTTACTTTATCAAAAATTTATTATTTTATTTCACTTATTTCCCTCAAAATGTCTTCAACACGGTTCTATACAGTAGTAAAAAAAATATTAGTTGCTGAATATGCCGAGTCTCACGGAAATGGAGGAGCAAGTCTCGGAAATCAGAAATCGGAGCGGGTAAATCGAGGATCAAGAATTTTCAATAAATGAATCAAATGTCTGATTATGGCGATAAAGCAAAAAGCTATGAAACTCATGCTTAGGAAGAAAATAGCAAATAGAGGCCTACGACCTAGTTTCCCAAAACTAGAAAGAACTTTACTGAAGCGGATTGTGGACAAGAGGTAAAAAGGCATCGTATTTTAATTAGACAGGAAGGTCTAGCATTTAGAAAATCTTATACGAACGAAAACCAATTCAAAGCTTCATACGGATGGACAGTGTGTGAAACAAAACGACAAGGGCTTTCAGTTGGTAGAAGATCCATCAATGCTCAGGGTCTTCCAGACAACCACGAAGATAAACTTATGAAGTTCGAAAAGTTTATAATAAAATTGAGGAAAGAACATGTGTATGACCTTACACAGGTCATTGGAAATGTCCCTGATATATCATAGAACAGGACTGGAGATGTGATAGGTAAAAAAACTGTGTCAATTCGACCAACTGGGCATGCGAAGTCTCACTTCACTGTCATGCTGGCCTGTGACGCAGATAGAGAAAAGTTGCCGCCGTACATCATTCTTAAAAGAAGGAATTTTTCAAAACTACAGTGTCCAAAAGCATACACATCCGTGTCCATCAGAAGGGCTAGATGGATGAAACACTGGCTATTGATTGTTTGAAATGTCTTTGATGACACGATGTTTTCTATCCAGAAAAAAAAATGCGCGAAATAAAGTTGAATCTGATTATTATTCCAGGTGGCATGACCCATCTACTTTTACTTCTAGATGTTGCTATCAATAAGCCGAAGAAGATTCGTCGTACATAGAATGAATGATTAAGTGGCGGTAACACATATATACTGCAGGTGGACGTATATCATTCGACTCGTCATTAGACGTTGCAGAATGGGTACTTTCGACATGGAATAAATTAAATCTATCTATTATTATACAAGGCTTCCCCAAATTTTGCGTATCGAATAATTTGAATAGCGGCATGGACAACATATTATGGAAGGAAGGGCTAGAGTAATCAGATTAGGATGATGATTGGGACATATATTACGACGATACCAATTATTATTATGCAACAACGCAAACAATAGATGAGCTGTATTCTAGTGATTCTACTGAAAGTGATTCAGACTTATTGTCAAACTAAGAGGGCGTGATAACAAAAATCCACTAAAAAATAAATTTTTTAAAGTTCTTATAGTATCTCAGTGAATATGATGAGTTTTTAAAATGTGATTTACAGAAGTATGGTCAGGGCACAGCCAACATTTGTTATTTATCTCGTACTGTTATAGATAAATTAATTCTCAAATTATCGAATCCTGTCAAGGATGTTATAATTAAGGAAATCGAAGTAAGCATTTATTTTTCACTGATTGTTGATTCTACGCACGACATATCCTATGCAAATCAATTGTTTTTTATAGTACGCTATGTGTAGAGAGGAAAAATTATCGAAAGATCCTTAAAGTTTACTGAAAATGCACTACCATAAGTTTCAAAATCTCCTTCAAGATATTAAGGTAGAAAATGAAAATTACGATAGTTAGGAAATGTGGCAGCAGGATCATGTGATCTGTTGCATTTTGTGTTATGTACAAAATCTATTCACTTTTCTTCTGCTTCTTGCGGAAGATGAAATATGTTGGACCAAATATTAAAAAAAAATAAAGTTCATCAAACACTAGTGATACCCGTTGGTCAGCACTGACGCCATGAATCCATTGAAAACTAATTACTATACCATAAAATGTTGTTCACAAACTATAAGTAACGCAACTACAACGCTAATACATCAACGCTAGTACAAGTAAAGCAGCTAATACATCAACGCTAGTACAAGTAAAGATACTACATCAAAGCCACTAACTCTTCAAGCGAACACGCTAATCTACACTCGAGCTACATCAGTGTAACAAACGAACGGACATAATATGTATACAGTTTAACTTTTTTGAACTTTAATGATTTCTGGCATGATCATGACTTAATTTATATGTAATTGACATTGTAAAAATATCATAAGATGTGACTGGAATAAGATGTACATAAATGAAATGTTTCGCACATATAACCAGCCGTTAACCAAAGTTGCAATATGTTTGCAAAGATATGAAACATATTTATTACTTCCCTTATGTCCACAGGCTTCAAAACGTGAACTATTACGCAAACAAATACTTCGTGACGTAAAAGCAAATAAACAAAGGAGAAAGTTAGCTGCCGATCTAGGCTTACCTATTCCGAAAGTTGATGACACAAAAAAATGGATTACAACAACGCGGGTACCGAGTAAAATTGCTTCCATGGCTGGTGTGTGGGAAGGCATAGAACATTTAAGGTAGGTGATAAAAATACATAGACGTTCACCACCCCCATCTTTCAAGTTCACCACCTCTTCTTTACGTTTTATTATACAGGAGTACAACACAAAGCAATGCTTAGTCCATGTAGTATTGATCATCGCATCCTATAACTCATCTTGAAACTTAATTTGTACGATCAGCTCAATTTGTTATTAACGAAGAGATAATCTATTCAATTAGTACACAAATGCATGCGTACGGTTAAATGCCGTACGCATTTAGTGACAAAATACAACATTTTGTATTTTGTCACTAAATGCTCCTTGTGAATTAAGGAGAAGATCAATTTAACTGAAATTCCCATTCCATTTAGAACATATCTTGGGAAATGGAAGTAGAGAGAAAGATGAAGGATGTGGAAATGCAGGAGAGAAGGGAAAAAATAAGAGGATATAATGCGAGATATAAGGAATTAGAGTAAAAGGAGCGAAACCAAGATATCTGGAATCGGATAAGAGTATGAATGTGAGAAAAATGATAGCAAGGTTTAGATGTGGGAGTATGGAGAGAGGGAAAAGATATTGGATGAGAGAGAGAGAGTGAAAGAAACTGTAGGATATGTGGAGGTAGGGAGGAAACGTGGGAGCATTGGG
>WYDF02276159.1:0-17582 GCA_009867245.2 Adranes taylori | reverse complement strand
GGTGGCGCAAAACAGGACCGTTTGGACGGACATGCGAGAGGCCTACGTTCAGCAGTGGACATCAGGGGCTATTTGATAATGATGATGATGAATGGTGATTTAATAATCTCTTTTGTAATAATTTCTTTTGTTGCGCCGAGCCTCCCAAAGTTATAATTATATTTTCAAGACCATTCTAACCTAACCTACGATTGTAGTTCCGTCGCGTACGAAGGCAAACCGCCATGCTTGACCTATGGATGGTCCGCCAATGTAATGCGGCTTCTCTGTTTGATGATCAATTCTAGTGGTGGAAGATCAGACAACACCTCAAGGATAGTTTTCATAGCCTCTGTTATACCAATGCAAGTAGTTTTCTGTATTGAAGACCGTTTCTGCCTTGTCTTTATCTGTAATGTCTTTTTCCGCCAAATCAATCCTCCGTAAATTCTGGATGGCCTGATAACTGACTTGTACAACGAATGTAATAAGTTAGGCTTCTATTCCCAAGTTTTCCCATACATTCGTCAAATACAATCGCTACGATTATCACTCAAATGTGCTTCACTCTAGCGATAACAATAATAGTTTTGTCCAGTAAAATTTTAGATTGCATAATTTCCTGTGAAGTTTTAGATGTCAACATTTCTTCTTCTAGTAAACGTTACAACTCGAAGTCCTTGTTTGTGGTTAATATTCCAGCCACGTTATTATTCCTTGCATAAGGTCCCTAACAATAAAATTGGATCACTCCATATTTAAAAAAAACCAAGGTAAGCAAGTGGGGCGATGCAACTGAGACCTATCTGAATATGTCGGAAAGGACGATGGAATGGGTGAATTAGTGACTGAATGAATGAGTGAAGTAATGAAATGAATTTGTAAGTGGGATTTACGTCGTTAAATAAATTTTAGTTTCTAAAATGCAAAGATATTGGGCCCGCCTACGATCTTACTATGCTTTCCAAGAGAGGCCTGCCCAACTGGTTGGAAAATTCTGCTCTAAGGCAAGTTTTTCATCTCACAGCATGACAAAAGAATTTCTTGATTTTTTTCTATTACAATGCTTAATTGTTTCATTATTTTAATTTAGTCTAAAGTTAATGAATTAATGAATTAGTTCGTTTCTGTGTTTATGGACTTTTTAGCATTCTACACCAGTATTACATGTCAAAAGTATCAATCGTCATTATCTGAAATTTCTTTAGCATCCACCACTTCAATCCGTATACCTAAAGAACCAAATTCTCCTATTAGTCTCGTTTTGTGAAGACTAATATGGCTTTACCATATTTATCATATATGGCTTTACCATACTATATGCTAGTTTTGTCACTAACATTATCGTTAACTTTATCAAGATATTTTTTGCTTTATTATATCAGATGACATCATATAAAATTTGCCATAGATCCTTCGACTAGTGCTTTGACGACCTATGAGACGACTCCCTTCTGGTTTGGTATTCAATACCTTTTTCGGTATCCTGGTGTCATACATCCTCCCAACGTGTCCGAACCACCGCAATCGGCCTGCTTTAATGTCATTGACGATTGATAGCTTCCTATACAGGTCTTCCAGTTCCGCGTTGGTTCAAATTCCCCATCCATCTCCGTCATGTGCAGGTCCAAACATTTTCCTTAAGATTTTGTGTTCCCGGAGTTCTAGACGGTTTTCACTTGCCTTTGTTAGTGTCCATGTTCCTGAGTCGTATGTTACTGCTGGTTTGATAATTGTAGAAACTTTCTCTTTTAGCTGCTTGGATATTACAGTAGTATAATCTGTTTCCGGCTGCTATTTGGGCTTCAATTTCCGTTGTTAGGTTATTGTCTTCTGTTACGATTCCCCCAAGATATTTAAATTGTTTAACTCTCTCAAATCCTTCAAACTCCCTCCATAGGGTCTTGTACCTGCAGTTAATCATATACTTGGCTTTTACCTGGTTAATTTCTAGTCCCATGGTGGCTGATTCGAACCTTATGTTTCTAGATTTTCCCTTAGTGACTCTTGTCTAGTAGCTACCATATCTATGGCGTCAGCGTAGGCGAGATTTTGGCATGTCCTATTAAATATGCAGCCTCCAGCATTAATTGGACACTTTTATGCGACTGCCTCCAGCGCTAGGTTGGAGAGTAGGTTAAATAATGAGTCTCCTAGCTTTAATCCTCTCCCTGTCAGAAAACTGCCTGTCAGCTCTCCCTTAACTCTCACTTTGCCGCGTGTATCAGTCAACGTCATTCTTATGAGCTTAACAAGTTTTGCAGGTATTGCGAACTCTTCTTTATGACTCTATGAAGCTGACCTCTTAAAATTCTATCGTACACATCCCGAAAGTCAATTAACAATTGGTGTAAGGTGGTATTGTATTCGTAACATTTTTCGAGTACAAGTCTCAGGGAGAACATTTGATCAGTAGGTTGCTTCGGAATCCGCACTGATATTCGCCCAGCGCTCCTTCTACTTCAGTCTATCGGCTATAACCTTTGTAACGATCTTGTAACCAGTATTCGGTCGAGATATCCCTCTATAATTAGCATAGTTCATCTTATCCCCCTTCTTATGCAATGACACAATCACTGCAGTATTCCACTGTATGGGCATCTTCTCTTCCCGCCAAGTTGTTCCCAGTGATTTGTGCATTTATTTTACGATACCATACTCCCACCATACTTGAACAGTTCTGCAGGAATACCATCTTCTCCAGCAGCTTTGTGGTTATATAGGTTCGTTATATCATCCTTCACCTCGTCCAAGGTGGGCTCCTCCACTTCCGCCCTTCCTTTACGTCGTATTGTTCTCCATTGGACCCTTCATTTAATAACTCTGAGAAATATCCCCCCCCTCATCTTCACAGCACTTTTTCTGGTTTCCCGACAAGAGAATCATCTTTTGGTCTACAAAAGGACGTGTTCGGCTCAAACCCCATTTTATTCCTTTCAAGTTCTGGTACATTTTTCGCACCTCTTGTTGATTATAGCAATTTTCAATTTTCTGGAACTTAGCCTTTTCTACTTCCCTTTTCCTTTACCAACATATCTTCTTGGTGTTTCTTCTTTCGATCAAATATTTTTGCTTGTTGTGCCGGGTGTCCCGATGTAGATATTTTCCCCTAGCTTTTCTCCTTTGCTCTAGTGCATCTTCACACTCTTAGTCAAACCAGAGCTGCAGTCTTGCCGTTTCACTGTACCCAAGCGTTCTTATAACTGTATCTTCCAACGCGCTTCTTATGTTTCTCCATTGCTCTTCAACGTCGAGTCCATCTTCGTTCCCTCCGATGGCATCGTTCAGTTGCTGTTGGAGTTGGTTTCTAATGTTTTCATTTGTAGTCAGATTAGCCATCATTAGTCTCCTTCTAACCCCCGTTGAACTTCTTGCTGTTTGTGTAGAAATCCTTTGAACATACTTCACGCTAACCATCACGTGATAAGAGTCCACATCCGCACCCCTACATGACTTCACATCCAACACATCGCTCCCGTGCCTTTAGTCTATCACCGCATAGTCGATTTAGTTCTTGGTTACGCATCTTGTGAATGCCAGGTGGTTTTGTCTATACTCTTATCTTGGAAATATGTACTGTTTATAGACATGTTTTTAAACGTGACGAAGTCAACCAACCGTTCACAATTGTATTGGAGATTTCATGCGCGCTCTGACCACCTATTGCCAGTCTAAACTCTTGTTCTTTTCATTCCTTGGCATTCACATCACCTAATAGAATTTTGACGTCGTGATTCGACGCTGAATCATACACTGGTTTCAAGTTGCTCGTTCAAAGTGTCCTTGTCTTCTTTATCCGCCACTTCCGTTGGGGCGTGTGCGCATATAAGGATCGCTTTAAAAAACATCATACCAAATGTGTTTGTTCCGCTCCCACTACAAAACATTGTGTTTAGGCTTCCAGCAATCGTCTTTCAAGTTCTTTCAAATGGCCTTCAAAAATATGAATTAAATATAGGCAACTAAAGAGGCCAGGGATATGTAAATGGAGCGAAAATGAAAGGTAAAAATGTAGGAGTTCAAAAGATAATTTTAGATTTAAATCCATTGGCCTTTTTTGTACTTAGCGGATGCCATAGGTATAACCTGGTAATCGATGACGCAGCAAAAGCTGCGGTCAAATCAATAACTTTATTTGACGTACTTCAAAGATTATTCACTTCAAGTTCAGTAAATAGGTGGAAAATTCTCATGAAGCTTTAACTCTTTATGAACAATTGAAAGATGTTTTTTTTTCATTACGTCCTTGGTAGTATGGTATGACATGCTTTTCCAAATTAATGTCGTAAGCAAATATTTACAATCAGGCCAATCTGATATGGTGGAAACTACAAAATTATTAAATAAATGGTGTAAGTTTGTAGACGTTTATAGAAAAACAGGCTTTAAAAAAGCGTTAATAATAGCAAAGGGGTTAGCGGAGGAATTAGAAACAGAGTCTTAAGAACGAGTAATTCGTCGCATAAAAAACTTGTTTGATAACGCAACATCAGACGAAACCATTGAATCTGCCGAAAAAAAAGTATGAAGTTGAATTTTTAATTGTTTGTTAGACACAATAATAGATTGATTAAAGGAGAGATTAGAACAATTGAATTATTGCACTGTAACCTGGAAGTTTCTATATAATATAACCCACAAACTGTACAAGAAATTGCTAACCTTGATGGATATGTATTGTGCGATGAAATAGTTAGCATACAATATTTTCTAAAAAGCAATAAATTACGTGTACAAGTCGATGACTGGACACCTATTGCCGTCCTGGCGTTTATTAAGAATAATGGGATCCAAGTTTTATATTCGAATACTTGGATACAGGGGCGGTCCTAGACGGTAAGGGAGATAAGCATTGAATGGGGGCGCTTCATCATTTTGGGCGCCAAAAATACTGGCACATGGTTTAAGTTTCAGGGCATAAAAAATAAAAGAAAAATGGTATTATTCTATAAATTAGTTTTAAATAAAATTTGTATTAGGCTGGTTTGACTTAATATCAATGTAAAATCACAGAACTTTTTAAAAGGCTAGTAGTTGACTCTCCTAGTACTTGAAAGACTAGTAGTTGACTAGAAAAAGACTCTCCCACAACTTTCCCATACAATCCCATCAAATGCCGCTTTCAAGTCTATACATAGGAGGTATAGCTTTTTTCTTAGCAATCTCCCTGTTCATGACATAATTCACAATTAATAGTCACTTTACTGCCCGCCGTCCCCTACCTCTAATGAACCCATTCTGAGAGTGCAACAGTATTCCTTTCCTTCCCGCCTCTTCTTCCAACCTCCTATTTATAATCCTCGCTAAGTCCTGTATAACCCACCCATTATTGTTATACCCCTACAGCTAACAATTTCTCCTTTCTTCCATTCATCACACAGTCTATCTTCTCCTTTCAAAGTTCTATTCATGCCCCTTACCAATACAGTTACTCAATTCTCCTTCACACACTTCCATACATCAACAGGCAATCTGTTCGGCCCAGCTGCCCCTCCTTTATTCATTTTCTTCATCTCATTCCTGACCTCGTCAACACTTACCTCTACCCATTCACTCACTTCTAACCTTTCGTCTCTTCTCCCCTCCCCACCTCCATATTATACCATATTTCCTCCCTCCCTCCCTCCTACACTTCCCCTCACATTCTCTTACAGCTATTGTACATCTTTCCCTTCTCTTTCCCAACATCCCTTTCTTTCTAAAATAATGCCGAACATCTTTCTACGTATTTTACTCATTTCTTCTTCTTCTTCTTCTTCTTTTCTCATCGTCATCTCCCTAACATTTAGGTCCTCTAATTTCAACTCTCTTTTTGCTCCATGGTATTCTTCCCAGTCCCTTCCTCACTTTGCTCAAAATTTCCCTAAACTTTTTCTTTCTTATCCACACCTCATCAACTTCCACCTTATCTTCCACCTTATTAGCATCTTCTATACTGTTCAATCTTTCCCACGCAACTTCCTTCAAACTCCCCACCAAATCTTTTTTAACTTCATCACTTCATGCATACATACCATCCCCAGAATCCCCATCATCCTCCATTCAATTCTTATTCTTACCTGACTTCCATACCGACTCGATCGGGAAATTATCAGATTCAAACCTCTCCCCAACTTTCATACTCTCCAAACACTCCCCAGCAATTCTCACACATTACTACACAGTCAACTACAGAACCACCCCCGTGTCCTCTAAATGTCAACTTCCCCTCTCAATCACCCTCCGTACAACCATTTCCCACACACCAACCTACCTCCTCGACCCATTTCAAAAAATCTTTATACACACCATTCACCACTTTATCCTTTGTCTCCTATCTATATATGTATACCTCTTCACGTCCCAAACATCTTACACCTTCCTCTCCAATACGGACATTTCAATCCCCCATAATAACCAAACTCTCCCATAGATCCCTATATTTCCTAACCCCTTCACTCACTCTACTCTCAAAAACGTTCCACCCTTTATTTACATATATCGTCAAATACATCCCACCCCATCCCAACTCCAATTTTCAACTTTAATCTCTATTTAATAGATCTATTATATAATAGATTTATTAAAAAGATGTACATTTTATTGTAATCCACTTGAAGATGCCTAAACCGGTCGCGAGTTTTATTCAAATATATTTATAGTTTTGTTTGTAGTTCATATGCGTATATTCTCAAAGCCAATTCTTTTCATTTTATTTCAATAACAATTATTATTTATATATTGTATTGTTATACGTCTTGATTGAGGTTGCGTTAAGAGGAACGCGACCGTCTTGAACGAAAATATCGTTTTTTTGTAAATCGCGCGAAGCTCTACCGCTTTTCCTACTTAATATTTTTGATTGAAATTTTTTCTGGATTATTATATATGTATGTACTACAATGTGGAGTAGTTTTATAAAAGGAAGTCATTTACTTTCTTCAGAAAAAATATTTAAAGAGGGGTATGTTTTCATAGAATGCCAAAAGTGTTTTAGTAGCGAAGCTCTAGTGCTGCTTGTAATTAATGTTTTGTATAGAAATTTTGTGGACATACTTACAAGACTCTGTCTAATAAAGTGGAGTAGTTTTATTAAAATCCATTCGTTAGTTACTTCAGAAAAAAATTATGAAATTGATCAAGTTTTAAGAAATTTAGCAACAATGTGAAGTTAGTTTTCTCATACTTTTAGATGTTGTATGTTTATAAATCTCACCTGATTTGAAGAATATGTTTTGTAGTTCCTTATTTTAAACACTACGTTAAAATATGAATTACAGAATGAATTATAAATATTACAAAATAGTCGATTTAGGCCGCACGTTGGACAACACTGCTTTAGGTACTTAAAAACAAAGTTGTTAAAATTTCCAGTATTTGGATATAGATAGTCTTGGAACAAAATTCTGTTTATCCCATATTTTGCATATTATTTCTATCTGAAAAATTAGTTTTTAAAATGACAATGACATCTAAATACTTTCCTTTTTTCACATTTTTCTTTGTATAGTACATATTTAGGTTTTTCTATATACAATATTTAAATAACGCCCCTGGAATAAATAGTTATTTCTGTTTAGTGATAGATTCAATTGTTGTTTTTAAAAATAGTTGATTTTTTAATCAATTTTTTGTTTCATACAATTTGTAAATTATAAAAAAAATATATTCAAATTTAAAATTAATTAAATGTTTTGGTATTTTAATTTTCAAATGCTACTGAGTATGGCACTGATACATTCAAAGCTGAATGTGGTCCTGTCGTATATTCTATTTATATAATGTTATCTTGCTAATGACACATGAAAACGTGTATAGGATATTCGTACGCACGCATACAATGCGATTAGATATGTTTGTAACCAATCGAATTCAATTATACTTACGCATATGTGAAGTATCAGTCGGTATATCTATAAACAATAGTGGGAGCAAATAAGGGGAAATCTTTCATCATTTTAATGGTGGAATCTGCACCATTCCTCTTAATACAAGAATATACAGCTTGACTACAAGTGGATAAGTTTCTACGTGACAGGTTCGCTCCGATTGCGTAGCGTAATCTTGATACTTACTCTATCTTCTACTAAATAATATGATTCTTCTTTTCTAACCTATGTAGTAGGAATTATAATTGTAGGGGAAATAAGTGGGGTAAATTTACTTTACATGACATTCAAATATAAGACAAGTACTACACGAAAGACAGAGACGACATTAAATTATTTGTTGTTCACTTGACTCGTACCAAATCTTAAAACGCGTTTAGGTATAGTAGTCCCTTATGATTTCTACATTTTACGCGTTAAAAATTTTAATTTCCTAGACAATTGACGAGATGGTGCTACGTGGCAATAATTCAGCCTATCCAGTGTTCTACCTATTGTAATAGCGCACCTTGTTCATAATGGTATTCTATGATTCATTAGCTGGTTGGGTTATATATTTTGAGGGAAACACAGACAGTAAAGTAAGAACAATTGAACAATGGAATACAGTTTTAGAAGTGTTTTTTCAAATTTCAAATATTGTATACTTTTCAGTGGTAGTGATAGTGATATTTTGTTATACATTTTTCTAGTATAATATTCATAATTTGGTAAGTTGAATTTTTCATATTTTATATTAATTGGGTACCAACAAATTCGGATTATTAATTAATTTATTTATAAGCGGTTTGTTTATTAATACTATCAAAATGTTTTCATTTTGATAGTATGATAGTATGATAGATTGATAGTATGATAGGTATTTTGATAGATCTTGATTTTGATTTTGTCTTATTTATAATTAAAAGTACACCAAATTCTGTTTTTACACGGTTTTTTTCTGTACGATTTTGATTTAACACGGTTTTAAAAAAATCTACTCCTTTTTTATACTTTTCACGATTGCATTTAATTTAAGCACGGTTAAAAAAGTGATGCAAGTTAATGATTTGAGCAAATTGTGCGATGTAAGTGTTATCTGCGTGGTATGAAATAAATTTCGGGAAATCCCCTTTAATTGGTGATAGAAGCTTGTTCATTGAATGTATTGAATTTGTGTTTTGATTCACCTATTTTTCCATACACCAATGTTTTTTACACGGTTTTTTTCTAGAACGTATCTACCGTGTAAAAACAGAATTGGATGTATAAATTTTTTCCGTCCGATTCTACTGCTGATTTTTCTTCTCACCGTCTTCATCTTACGGATACGAATTATAAATCAGCATTATATTCGGAAGAAAATTCAGCAGCAGCAGTAGTAAAAGAAGCAGTAGCAACATCAGCAACAGCAACCGATGCGAAAAATGACTACGAATTGCATCAAAAGTTATGTGATCCTGCAAGTATGTCTTCACATATTAGTGATAGTATTAAAAAATTATTAATGGAAATAAGGCTAGTGGTAAAATCAACTACTGACTATCCTAAAGATAATAAAGAAAAAAAGTTTAGCAATGTATATTATTACAAAAAATTTGCCGAAATAGTCCACAGAAAATGGTTGATTTACTCTAAAACGAATAATAGTGTCTTCTGTTTTTGTTGTAAACTATTCTGTAATTATTCAGTCGGCAGTTGATTAAGTGCATTAATTATTAGAAGGTATTCAAATTGGCAAAATCTTTCAAAAACTTAGCATGCTCATAAAATTTCTGAAGTTCATTTCAAAAATTGCAGACAGTGGATTGACTTCGAGAAGGCGTCACAGAATAAGACAACAATTGACAGCCAAAATGAAAAATTATATTAATTAGAGAAACAGCATTGGCGAGGAGAAACAGCAAACAGCAGAAAACACCAAATAAAAAAGAAAGGAAAACAATATACAATAAACCATAATTCTATAAATCTTCCTCCTTCCGGAAACAGGGATGGCTTTACTATTTCCCCGCAAAATCCCCTTATTCCCTCTCACTTTGTCCTATTTATCTCACCCATGATCCTCTTCATCATTTTAATCCCACTCCCATCCTTTCCCAAACATATACTCCAGTTCTCCTCCCAACCCTTCTCATTTTCACTCCATTCAATCCCCTAACATTCCTTCATCCAATGGTTCCATGTCTCTTCTTTTTCACACAAATTCTACACAATCTGTCCTCCTCTTTCAAGCAGTACTTATTTCCCGCTTCATCACTCCCACACCTAAACCTAGCAATCATTATTTTATCCCCCATACATAAACCTGATTTTATGTACCCGCCCATACCACTTCTTCCATTATGCATTTGTTCCCGCTGTTATACCTGCATTCATTAATTTTGACAAACCTCTCTTGTAACTCTACTATGATTCTCACCCACCGCATCAACTCTATCAACCATTTTCTAACACCACCTATCAGACGACCATCCAATCCTCCTATTGAACTTCTACTTGCGTTCAATCCATGCATTCTCCCCCACTCCTCCCTCTTTTAGCATCCCCTCTACATAAACTTCCTTAACCAACCTTCTGTCCTCATCCTTCCATACTATTTCCCCAAATTTTAACACTTTTTTTAACTCCACTTATCCAGCACTTATATATTCCAATCTCCCGCATTACAATCTTATTCCAACTACTCCTTTCTAAACCCAGCATTCTTTTCATACATACAACTTGCACCCTCCTCATTCTTTCTATTTCTTCAACAGCCCACACCTCAGCTCCATAGATCATTATGCTGTTCATACATACCTCCATAATCCTTACTCTCATACCCACAGACTCACTAAAGCTCTTTTCCCATACTGTCTTCATTTTTTCAATGACCCCCTAGTCTTCTTGAATACCATCTCCACATATTCCTTACTAGAGCCATTCTGTGACAACAGGAAACCAAAATATTTATACCTTTTCAACCTTTCTATCCTTTTTCCCACTAACTCAAAAACATCCTTGCGACACTCCCTCCCTGCCTTCTTGCAAACATTTATTTTTGTTTAATCAACATTTACCTCCAATCCCCTTGGTTCCATATATCCTTTCACTCTCCAAATCATTTCTTCCATTTCGTCCCTATCATTCGCCATACATACGATGTCGTCGGCATAGGTGAAAGATCAAACCTTAACAGTTCCAATCTTCAGTCCCCAGATTGTCCCCCTCTCCAACACCCCTTCCTGATCTGACAAATAAATGTTAAACAGGCAAGCACTGAGCGGGTAACCTTGCGGGCAACAGCCCTTCATCCACTCCCACTCTCACTTTCGTACCCTCATACAATCTCTTAATCATTCTAATCATGTTTGCCAAAATCACCACATTCACCATTCTCTCCCACAATTTCTCCCTCAAAATCCCATCAAACGCGGTTTTCAGATCTATAAATAGGAGGTATAACTTCCAGCACACCATCCTCCTCTTTCATAACTAATCATCCCCCTCACCAATGCACTTACATCAAGAACAAATGTCTATAGTTGTAAGATTTGTTTGTGTAGAAAAAAAAATGTTAGCATAGCAAAATACTTTTAGATTTTATCAATGCTAAAGATACAACTGGTGCTGGGCTTACATCGTACATAAGAGGTAAATTAGACGAATTGAATTTAGACATTAAAGTTATGAAAGGGCACAGATTCGATAATGGGTCCAATATGAGAGGGAAGAACAGTGGATTACAACGTCACATTTTAAATATAAACCCCAGAGCGTTTTACATTCCCTGCTCTAGTCATTTGATAAATGCAGATGTAAATGATACAGCAAAAGTCAATTATTAAACTATAAATTTTTAAGTATTATTCAAGAAATTTATATATATTTTTGCTGCTTATAGTAAGAGGTGGGATATATTAAAAAAAATATGTAAAGGATTTAACTTTAAAACCGATCAATTACACTAAAAGGGAATCATGGGTAGAGGCTTTATGGAGAAGGCTACGATGCAAATTGGAGATGGAAAGAGATGTTGAAATGTTTCTTAAGAAATAACATTTCAACATTTCAACGATATTACCAAAGATAAAATTACTCAATTTGAAGCAATTATTTTATGTAAAAAACATCAAAATTTTGAGTTTGTATGTTCTGTAGTACTTTCAAATGAAACATAAAGTAAAGTAAATGTAATTAGTAAAATGCTTCAATCAGTGGACATCAATATTTCAGTTGCGTTATCAGGAATACAAAATTTAATAGTTTATATTCAAAATTACATAGAGGGATTAATAAATTATTAGAGACAGTTCGGGAATTAGCAAGCTCTCTGGAAATATCACCAGAATTTGAAAGAACTATCCGAGTAAGAAAACGAAAACGACTGCATGTCTATGAACATACAGATGAAATTCCTGTCGACTCGCAATTATTATCAAAATTGATTTTTTTAACATAATTTTAGATACAGCCCTTAATTCCTTACAAGATAGATATGAGCAATTAAAATGCCGCAATAAAGTCTTTCAATTTTTATATAATCTTCAAAATGTAAAAAATATTAATTCAGAAGAATTAAAAGATAATTGCATTGAATTAGAAAATCATTTAAAAGATAAAGATAATCAAGATATTAATGGCATAGAAATTTATAATGAATTATTATAATTCAAATATTTATTCATAGAAAATAATTTGGAAGAATTTAAAAGTCCTTTAAATTCAGTACATCTCATATACAACAATAATTTAGATTTATCTTTTGCAAATTTATGCATAGCATTACGCATATTGTTAACTTTACCTGTGTCTATAGTAAGTGATGAACGTTCATTTTCTCGATTAAAATTAATTAAAACTTACCTAACATCCAATTTATCACATCATCATTTGGTCGATTTATCATTAATTGCAATAGAACATGATTTTTGCGATAAATTGAATATCAATAAAATTATTGATGAATTTGCTGAAATAAAAGCAAGAAAAATTAAAAGTTTAAGTTAAACATAAGTGTTTCAGTTTTTGTGTAGTTATATTCTTATAAATAAAAATAATTTGTGTTATATTTTCATACGTTATTTTAAATAAACGAAATATTATTCAATATGTATAACTATTGTATTATTTCTTGTTATATATTTAACTTCGGGGGAGGGGCAAGGGTTTTTTCGATTATATTATTTTTTATATCCCTTAGATGCTAAGGGATAAAAAAAATAATATATTTATAAAAAATAATAAAGAATATAAAAAATAATATATTCTAATTTTAATTTGTGCATCGGGGCGCATTTTAACTAGTACCGCCCCTGTTTGGATAGCTCTACGTATTCTTTTAACAATTCCTGTTACAGTGGCAAATAAAGAACGGAGCTTCTCCACAATAAAATTAATTAAAACATATTTGCGTTCAACGATGTCTCAGCAACGACTTACAAATTTAGTTACGCTGTCTATAGAAAACAAAATAGCAGAAAACTTAGACTTATCAAAAATTAATGTTTAGATCCATGACAAAATATAGGCTACGATGCATAATCTCGTGTTTAGTTTCATTTCAAATACAGCATTACAATAATCGCTCTTGTTTTTGTGTTTTCATAATTTATAATTCTAAAATTTAGATTTTAAAAAAGGCGCTTCAAACTATTTGCCTTAGGGCGCATTATACTCTAGAACCAGCACTGCATACCAAAATTAGCATGTAGTACACGCACACTTATAGTTGTACAAGAAAATGTGTACTTAATGTTAACTTTTGTATTTAAGGTTGTTAGGGAGCTTAGTGTTTAGTGCCTTAAATAGATTAGCAAACATTACGTATATGTATTTATTCAGATGTCATTTGAATAGATATAATAATCAAAGGCACATTTAGCTTGCAAACATTTTTATTGCTCAAAATCGATTCAATATTTCAACCTCATATGCATATTTTATAACGCATAAATATATTCTGGTTTTTTAAGTTAAGATACATACGACAACAATATTTAATTTCCTAAGAGATGGAAATCAGTTCCAGAAATTGCTGAATTTATACATTAGATGATATTAATATTTTTTTAGAGCATTAGAGTTACTTGAATAACTTTGAAGCATTTTAAATAGGTAGATGCGTTATTATTTCGAAAATATTGATGATAACGAAATCATTAAGAATCAATTTCAAAAATTGAACCAGGGTGGAAGGGTGGACACGACTTTCTGGCATAGTGTAGCTGTCGTCAACACCCTCTCATTTCCTTATAGGCGCAAAATATCAATAAACCGAATTCTGTGCATCTATCTTAAATCAATATTAAAATATTCCTTATAAGTTACAAGTGTATGCATATATTAAACGTTATATATATAAATTTATTAGTTGTATAATGCATTTTGTTAGCTGTATATATTGCATTTGGACGAAGTAGCACCTATGCAAGTTGAGATGTACTATTAGTGTTTTATCTAACCACTGAAGAGCAAGGGACTTTAACAATCAAAGTTCGCCTCGAATACCACTTCCATTGGGTTTTTTTTTTCTGAGAAGCATCGGACCACCCTCAAAAATGGCCAAAGTTGTCTCTACATAGTAATCTTAATTGAAAGGAGGACTTGAACAATCAACGCTCAACATCTTAAATAACACATGTAGTTCATCTCCAGTATTACAGTAACGTACTAACACGATATTTCAATGAAGAATGTAAGAAGTATTTACTTCTAGTAGTAGGACCAAATTTTAAATAGATAGATTATTAATGATTAGAACTCTTTAAGAATCAATTACAAAAATTTTGCCAGGGTGGACACGTGTTTCTGGCATAGTGGTAGCTGTCGTCAGCACCTTCTCATTTCCTTATAGGCGCAAGATATCATAACAGCGAATTATGAGTTCGGCGTTCTATCATTGCGCTACGTGTCTGTCTTAAATCAATTTTTAAAATCTTCCTTATAAATTACAAGTGTATCCAAGTTTGCATATATTAAAATATCGTGTTAGTACGTTACTCTAATACCGGTGTTATTTAAGAGGTTGAGCTTTGATTGTTAAAGTCCCCCTTTCAATTAAGATCACTGTAGAGACAACTTTTCCCATTTTTGAGGGTGTTCCGATACTTCTCAGGGAAAAACCCAATGGAATACGAGGCGAACTTTAAATGTTAAAGTCCTTTGCTCTTCACTGGTTAGATAAAACACTTTAATACTTCATCTCAACTTGTAAAGATGCTATTTTATCCAAATGCAATATATACAGCTAATAAAATGCATTATACCAAATGCATTGTACAACTAATAAATCGATATATAAGAAATATTTTAAGAATTGATTTAAGACAGAGGCATAGCGCAATAATAGAACGCCGAACTCATAAGTCGGTGTACTGATATCTTGGGCCTATATGGAAATGAGAAGGTGCTGACGACTACTATTATCAGAAACACGTTTCCACCCTGTCTCACTTTTTGAAATTGATTCTTAAAGACTCAATATTTCCAAATTATCAATATTTTCGAAATAATAACGCAGCTATCTATTTAAAATTTGTAAATACCACTTACATTCTTCATTGAAACATTTTGCTATGAATTGTATTAAACTCGCGAAATGTTTCTTCTCGCGAAATGATATTATGTTTCTACAAGATTGCAACCCCAGCGACTTAGAATTCGTTTTAGTGCTAGACGAGTGCTAACATCATTTGATTTCGCATTTGTGCTTCGGTTTACATATATTTGAATGAGAAAACGAGCACTTCCTATAAAACTCGGACAAAATTGCATTGATTTTTATGCAAAACAGGCACTAATTCTGTGCAATCAGATTTTGGTCTTTATGGATTCTGTTGATTCATTAATTCTGTCGGACCTCATTGATTCCGAAATTTCGCTTCTTGTCACCTTCTCTTATACATATCCTTCGCAATCAACGGGGGTTAATTGTATATAAGTTTTATTTATTTAATTTTTTGTTTCAGGGATGTAGATTGATGCGCGAACGTAAACGCGTCGCATGGATGCTCCTCATGCTCGTACTTATTTTTGCAATCTGTTGGTTGCCTTATAATATAAGAATCCTCGTCTCGGAGCTGAATTTAAATGAAAGAGGATTCTCGATAAGATATCTCTTGTTGCTCGGTCATGCCAATTCCGCACTAAATCCAATCATTTATTTCGTTATGTCGAGAAAATTTAGAAAATCTCTAGAACAATTATTTTGCCATCTATCAGCAACTAATTTGGAGAAGAAAAAACCATATCGTTTAAAACGAAAAGTAAGTAATGTTAATATATTATCATGTGTAGCCTTAGATCATGTAACTAATGTAAATTTATCGGAAGAGTACACAGCAAATGAGGAGAATTGATTCCCAAAGAATAATTCTCATGCTTTGGTTCACAGTCGAAGTACTGCAGAAATTTGGAGTATCCATCTAAATGAATTGAAACACAGTATTCCACCTCCAAGGGAAATTTATTTCAAAAATTATGAAATGTGTACGCTATCCGGATTTCAAAGCTCTCAGCTTCATAATTCAAGCTTAACAAATTTTAAGAAGTTCTAATAGAATATAAATATATCATATGTTAGATTATTTAGAAGAAATTTGTAAAGGCAACTAAAGTAAAGTTGCCTTTACAATTTAATCCAACGATGTAAAAAAATATATATATTTGGAACCAACCAACAGTGTTTAGTCAACCTTGATTGAACTGCATTCATGTAAAATCATTTTTGAGGAAAATTGCTTTTTTCCATACAAATATAATATGCTTAAAAAACTTTCCTTAACTCAGGAATTACTTAAAATAAAATCTGTAAAAATTGTAACCTTGTTGGAAGCGTGCCTCATGTGAAAACTCAATACGAGGTCATAACACGTAATAAGCCTGAAGATAAGTCTTACAGAATTGATTCAAGTTTAAAGGCATACGGTCCATACCGTTTGAAGATTACCGCCATATATGTGCGAGCTAAATCCTATCGAAATGGTCTGGGCTCAAGTAAAAAGATACGCGAAAAAAAAATATTAGTGGTCAATTTGGTATCAAAGATCTTTTCCAAATAACTTACAACGCTTTAGATTCCGTTAGTGCCTAGAATAAATACGTGGAGCACACAATTGGATTAGAAAACGAATATTGAGAAGTAGATGGTAAAGTAGAAGTTGTAATGGATGATATTATAATAAGTCCATTAGACAGCGATACCTCGAGCGGAAGTGATAGCGACTCATCATTGTCAGAAACTGAGTATAAAAATTTATGTATTTTTATACGAGGGATGTCATTTTAATTTTGAATATAACCAGATAGAGGATGCAAGTAATAAAACATGATTCCGAAATTAACCTCAACATCAAATTGGCACGTATTGAAAATTTCCTTAATATACAATAAGTGGTTTAGTCAGAGCTAATTCTGGAAGTTAGTAAGGTGTTGAGTAAGGTGATGGAATTGAATCGACAGCATTTTTGAGCGATAATTTTTTATAACTTCGAAGAAGTTTATCGCAACAACAATGTCTTATCGAGTTGGTTGATATTTTTGGTAATGAAGCACCCATCAGTCGACAATTTCTCGCTAGTACTCTGAAGTACCAAGATAGATCTTTACCAACCACGCGAGCAAGCAAGATTTAGACCAGGATATGGCACAAATGGCCATCTACAAGCTCTAAAGGGTCTTATAGAGAAAGTCATAAAGTACAATAAACCACTAGTCCTAATATTCGTAGATTATGAAAAAGCGTTTGATACAATTAACCAACATAAGATGCTT